>VMDO01014695.1:17794-27907 GCA_007922755.1 Pedetes capensis | reverse complement strand
CGAGATTACAGGTGTGCGCCGCCACGCCTGGCTTGGCTCTGTGAGATCTTACGATGCTCTTTGCAAACAACAAAACAAAAAGCCCCTTTCGTGTGTGGAGTTTTCTTCCGTTGAAATGGTAGGAAGGAAGGACCAAGTGCTTGTTCCTAGACTTGAAAGGCCTGTAACTTCTGGGAAGCTGAAGGTTAAGGGAAAGAGGCGCCCCAGGCTGGTGTGATCCTGCGTGCTGCCGTGTGAGGCAGCTGGTGCCGGGAATGCTGGGTGTGTTAACCCAGAGCAAAGCGGGGTCTACAAGAGCATGCATGTGCCTATTTGGCTTTGATGGTACAACTGTTTTTGTGATTCTTGGCTGTCAGGAGGTTGGACGCCTGCTCCTTCTCAGTTTGCTGGCGTGTGCCAGCGGGTGGAGGGGCGTGTGTGGGTGTGGGTGTGGGGGGTGAGGAGTGCTGGGCTCACCGGCTTCTTGCTGCCAGCCCTTTGTGCCCAGGGCTCGCAGGCTGTCGCCACCTGTCCTGTGGTCTTGAGTGTGCTCAGCCTCCACGGAGCGCAGTGTCCCATCTGTGAAGTAGGGATGGCAAATTCCCCCACTCGGTTGCTGGGAGGGTGTGAGGAAAGCGGCTGCCTTCTGGAAGGTGTTAATCCACGTGACCTGCTCTCTCCCTCCAGACTGGACCGCCAGGTAAGGGCCGAGGGTCCGTGTCCAGGGGTTCATCCTCAGGCTCCTTCACACTTCTCGCTTTGTGGCTGGGAACACTGAGGGCTGCCTAGGTTTTGTCCCTAGGTCAAGGTCATGTGAGCTACTGGCAGCGAAGCTGAAGCCAGGCCAGCTGCCATTACCTACTGTGCTGGCCACTCACAAATTTGGGAGGATGATTTAACCTCTCGGAATTTCCATGTATTTATAGGAAAAGCTAGCACCTCCTGCCCCGTGTCTCTGTCTCAATCTCTTTGCCTCTGTCTCTCTGGGTTACTATGGCAACACATCCAGCAAGGTGCCTGGGCACAGTGCCCCCCAGCTCCATAAGTACCACCCCTCCCCTCTGGACACCTCATCCCACTCCCCTGAGGATGGCGTGAGTCCAGGTGCTTGCTAAGCCCGCCTTCACACAGATCTGTTTCCCTTCCCCTGCCCTTCAACACAGGCCCCCACGCCGGCAACGTCTCCTCCCGAGAGAGAGCGAAAGTGGGTGACATACCACCTCATTTTGCTTGGCAGCTCTTTCCCGATTCTCTCCTACCACGGCTGCGCTCCCGTGGTTCACCCCAGCTCTGGAGTACGGTGGTAGAAAACAGATCCTTTGATGGTTTCGTGGCAATATGTTGGGAGCCAGAGGTATGTGGACCAAGTTAGTCATCCTCTGTAGAATTTACAATCAGGAGGCGATGCTTGTTGTGACCAACCAAACCCTCCACTTACAATATATGGTACAGTTGGATATCTTCGAAAAATATGGCTGCTGGCATCTCTGCCCTCCAGGGCTGGCCATAGCTGCTCTTGGAAGGATATACATCAAAATGCTGGTGGTGGCTAGGGCAATAGGTTTGGGAGCCCGTTGGAGGCCGTTAGTCACGGCCGGCCATGATGGGTGGAGAACGGTGCGGTTATGTGGTCTCTCTAACTGGATTAAAGGCTTCCTTACCAGCACCATCAATAGAATCATCTCCAAGGGTGGAAATGTTTTATTTCTACTCTTGCCGGTACAGCAGCCACATATCTAAGCCCTTGAAAAGTGGCTAGGGTAGCTGGGCTTGGTGCCGTATGCCTGTAATCCCAGCGGTTTGGGAGGTAGAGCCAGGAGGATCGCAAGTTCGAGACCAGAGGAAGTCCGCGTAACTTAGCGAGACCCTGTCTCATAAAGTAAAGAAAAAAATAAAAGGGCGGGGGTGCAGCTCAGTGGTCCAGCACTTGCAAAGCATACAGGCGTGAGGCCCTGGGTTCAACCCCCAGTACCACACACACACACAAAAAGTGGCTAGGGTAACTGAGGAACTGAATTTTTGGTCTTACTTAAAGTAGTTGAATCTGGATTTTAATAGCCACATGTGGTTGGCGGGGACCATGACTGGACAGCAGAGCATTATACAGCAGTGTCCTCAGAGCAGTGGCCCCATCCCAAACAGGCGAGAATCTCACCAAAGACCTCTCCGGCCTCCCAGGGCGGCTCGAGGTGGCCACAGAGACGCTGCTGCCCACGGTGCATGGAACGAGCTTGAGATGAGGACTTTGCTCCCTGCAAGGACCGAAGCAGAACTGAGGGATGGTGGGAAACAGAGGTGTGTGTGGAGCAGGGCGGCGCAGGCCCAGTTCCACACCGAACCTCCCCAGTGGCGAGGGCTGGGTTTTGTTTCAGGCAGTCCTGCTGTGTAGCCCCGACATCGTGGGCCACGTAGGTACCGTCCTCGTTGGATGTCCCCGGAGCAAGATAACTAGTTGGACTAAAAGAGAATCAGATGTTGCCCCATGGGACTCATTGCCTGCTGGTGCCCATCAAGCCCTCTGTGGTGGGCTCTGCTTGAAGAAACCAGTGGAGGAGCGCAGTGGTGATGGTAGCTGCGGGTGAGACACGGTTGCTCTAAGGTGACTCCGGTCCACCTTGGTAAGGAGGGATCCCAGTGCGCTCACACAGCACAGGCCCGAGCGCCGGTCAGCCTACACCCGGCCGGAGCCTGCTGTTCTTGTCACTCAGCTTCCTTCTCTTGATTTGTGTCTCTCCCTGTCACCCCCAACCCCCCCGGAAGATGTCCTCAGGCTGACCGGGCCCCTCCCTCCACATTTCAGCCCCGAAAGTGAAAAATGACCTCCTTTCCTCACCCGACCTCTCCTGTGTTCCTCCCTCCCCAACAAACAGAGAATTTACAATCAGGTTGTTGTTGTTAGGTGCGTCCAGTCGAGTCTGACTCATAGTGACCCTCATAGGGTTTTCAATGGCTGTTTCGGGATTGCCTTGCGAGTGGGTTGCCACGTCCTTCTCCCATTTTGCGGTGCTGGGAATCAAACTCAGGGCCTCAGAGACTGCAGAGCAGCGCTCTACCAACTGAGCTAAATCCCAGCCCCCTTACAATGAGGAGGCAATGCATATTGTGCCCAACCAAACCCTCCACTTACAATATACAGTACAGTTGGATATCCTTGAAAAATATGGCTGCTGGCCTCTCTGCACACCAGGGCTGGCCGTATCTGCTCTTGTAAGGACATACAGGGATTCATCAAAATGCTCCTGGTGCAACTCACTGTGTGGAGGCCTGGGGTCTCAGTGCTGCCTCTGCCAAGGACTCGCTCCGTGTTTCTGGGCAAATGATTTGCCCGTATGGGCCTCAGTCTCCCCATCTATAACAAAGCAGGCCAAACAGTGCCTGGCGAGGCTGACGGTCCATGATTAAAACAGATCTAGCGACGTGTGACTGAGAGCGAGGCTTAATTGCTTCAGGCGGCTTTGCAGTTTAGCAGGGGAGCTGGTTCACCCGAGTAGGTCTGCCTGGCAGCCTGCCGTGGGATAGCTCCCTGAAGCTGGGGGCCTTCCAAATTCCCTCACCTGCTCCACGGGGCTGCTTCCTCTACCCTAAGAGGACAGGGCAGGGGACGGGGACCCCCTGGCCCCTCCCAGGGAAAAGATGCACCCACATGCCAAGCACTCCCCAGACAGGACCAAGGACTGTCCCTGCTCACCATGGATTTCCGCCACTCTTGGACCTGTTTGGCTCACAGCAGGCACATCTGGCTGATAACCAGATACACAGAAACCTCATGCCTACAAAATGAGTCTCCTGGAGTCTGAACTTGTGAGTGGGATCACAAGGGAGGCAGGTGGCCCCGGGGCAGGCCTCCTCCTGGCCTGTGTGGCTGTGAGTGTTCAAGGCCGGCTCTCCTCCTCTTTAAAAGGCAGGAATCGTCAGCCCTGTCAGCCGCACTTGGCTGCTGTGAGAACCACAGAGTGGAAGGCCACCTACTGATTGTATCAAATGCCATGCAAGTGCCAAGCCTGGGGATAGCTGCTAATTTCCCCCAGGCATAGTACTGCATGGTCACAGTGGACCAGCACACCACCAGGGTCCTTCCTGGCCTTGCTGTAGCAGGTGCGCAGTGGAAACGTAAGATGTACCGTCACCCGGAGCCGATCTAAGGACTGGGCAGAGATGTTGATGGGAGCAGATGTCAGCTTTTTCCTTGCAGGAGGATTTAGGCTTCAGCTGAGTATTTCTCTGCTGGCCTCTGCCCAGGACTCGGTCAAGGCCCTTTCTTCCACCTCCTGTTTAACCCAGAGCTTGGCAGGGCTCCCTCTCTGCCCAGAGGCGAAGGATCTGGCTGGGAAACACTGGAAGCTGAACCTCCTCCACCTTGAGAGAGCCTGCTTTTGATAAGATCCTGTAAAATCAGTGCATTCAGATCTTAGGGTCTGAAACGAGGAGCTGCACATGAGGCCAGGAACCCAATCTTTCCATGGGGACCATGCAAGGCGAGGGAAGACCCTCTCCAGTAGGCAGTTCAGGGGCAAATTCCTGCAATATTTAGCACAATAGGGGCCTATACGCAGTTTCCCAGATCGACATTACAATCATGAATAGTAATTAGAGACAACACCATGGGTAATTATTCCAATTCTGCCACTACCAAAAACCCAGTGTAAACTAAGTATGAACTAGAACTTGAGGTTCTCCTAGCCAATATACTATCAGACAATCCGATCCGATTAAAGATCAGGCGTGCACGTGCTGAAGACATACAGCAAGAGATCAGCTGTTTGAATCACCGACTGGCACTAAGATGGGTTGGAGATATTCTGCTGACTAAGGCAGGCAACAGGCTGGGATTTAGCTCAGTGGGTAGAGCAATGCGCTGCAGTCTCTGAGGCCCCGAGTTCAATTCCCAGCACGGCAAAAATGGGAGAAGGGCCTGGCAATCCACTCCCAAGGCAATTCCGAAGCACTCAGCCATTGAAAACCCTATGAGGGTCGCTATGAGTCGGATACCGAATCACGGCACCGTACAACAAGGCAGGCAACATTTAGGACTGGGGAGACAATGGGTATTCTAGAGGGAACTGGTAGGATCTGAAGAGATACAAGCGCAGGTGTAAGACAATCCCAAACCCCACGATGAGGCAAGAAATCTGATCCAGGGGATGGGACAGAGCAGTCAAGGCTAACATGAAGAGTGGAGAGGTTCTAATGTGGTCCAGACAATGACAGCTGGGTGGTCCAGGGAACCACCGGGCACCTTCTGCATTTAACACTCTGGGAGACTATGAAAATGGACCAAGGGAGGCCAACCCAAGTATGGCTCCAGAAGTTATCACGGCTTTTCCTCCTCACCCTGGGCAGCAAGGCAGTGTCAACTGGAGAAGGGAGAAAGGGTGTCCATCACTGCCCGGAGCCTGTGGGGTGGGAAACCCCGACAGGCAGAGCTGAGCTCCTGAGCCTCCCAGATAGGGACTCACCTCTGAAGGGCGACTGGGCTCGGGTCCGGAGGAAGAGCTTCCTGCTCTTGCTGCTCCGCTCCCGGCGGATGTGGTAGCCCAGCGTGTTGCAGCGGCCCTTCCTGCAGCTCAGGCACCGGCCCTGGCTGAAGCTGTCCATGTCGCTGCACTGGAAGGCCATGCTCTGCATGGGGCCGGGCTGCAAGGAGTCGATGAAGAGCTGCACCGACCGCTCGTGGGCGCATTTTATGGTCTGGGTGATGGCTGGAACATGCAGTGAGAAGGCTGTTATCACCCCCGAGCCCTACACGGCCTCAACTCAAAGGAGTGTCTTGTTTTCCTGGGGTACCGCCCATCAGGGGGAACACATGGAGCAGGGGGCAGGGAGGACTGCAGAGGTCGCCCTTCTGGCAATGGGTGCAACAACTGGCTGGAAGCTGAGGAGAGTAGACAGCTCTCAGCCATCTAGTGTCAGGGCAAAGTCCTAGGCCCCGCTGGGATCCAAAGGCACCCGTGAATGACTGTATAGGAGGTCTTGTTTTTTTCTTTTTCTTTTTTCTTTCTTTTTTTTTTTTTTTTACTTTTTGAGACAGGGTCTTGCTAAGTTACGCAGATGCCTCTGGTCTCGAACTTGGAATCCTCCTGCCTCTGCCTCCTGAGCCGCTGGGATTGCGGACGTGTGCCACTGTGCCCGGCTTGGGAGGTCTTGTATTTCCTTTTCCCCTCACTTTCTTTCTTTCTCCCTTTTCTTTTCTTCTCTCTCTCTCTCTCTCTCTCTTTCTCTCTTTCTCCTTTCTTTCTTTCTTTCCTAGGGGATTGAACCCAGGGCCTCACACATACTTTGCAAGTGTTCTATTACTGGGCTGCTCCCCCAGTCCACTTTTTATTTCTTATCTTGAGACAGGGTCTTGCTGAGTTACACAGGCTGCCTCTGGCCTCCAGCTCATGATCCTCCTGCCTCTGCCTCCCAGGTTGCTGGGATTATAGGCGTGAGCCTCTATATCTGGCTGGAGATGTTTTCATGGGTTCCCCACAGCATGAGGAAAAGGTCCAACTGTTTAAGAAAGCTGATAGTAGGACTTGTTTGAGAGGTCTTCCTCAAATGGTTAAAAATGCCTCAGTACTGAGGCCTGGAGGGTGAGTTAGGTGGGTCAGGCTGGGCGGACTGCCTCTCTTCTCTCCAAGCCAGATCAGGGAGGTATCCCCGAGGCACGCTAATGGCTTTCTAGAAGCTGAGGCCTCCGCTACAATGCTGATCTCATGTCCCAATGCTGCCACTATATCTCTCAGGTCACAGTCCTGTGGCACCTGCAGAGGCATTGGATTTAGAAGGCCCTGCTCCAGTCACTTGTTGTTAGGTGGTTGTTGTTGTTAGGTGCCGTTGAGTCGAGTCCGATTCATAGTGACACTCATAGGGTTTTTTCAATGGCTGACTGTTTCGGGATTGCCTTGGGAGTGGGTTGCCACGTCCTTCTCCCATTTTGCGGTGCTGGGAATCAAACTCAGGACCTCAGAGAATGCAGAGCAGTGCTCTACTAACTGAGCTAAATGCCAGACCCACTCCAGTCACTAGGTTTGAATTTAATAGCTTTATCTATCATGAATTTTGACTTTTATTTTTATTTTTTTGTACTGAGGGGTTGAAGCCAGAGCTTCATGCATACTTTACAAGTGCTTTACCTCTGAACTGCATCCCTAGCCCCTTTCAACATTTTTTTTTTTTTAAATTTGAGACAGGGTCTTGTTAAGTTACTCAGGCTGCCTCTAGCCTCAAACCTGTGATCCTCCTGCCTCTGCCTCCTGAGTCACTGGGATTCCAGGTATGTGCCACTACTCAGGGCTAATTTCAACCTTTACCAAAAAAATTCCAAATCTTAATCTAATCTGTAGTGTTGTTAGGTATCCGACTCAATGACCCTATGTAAAACAGGCAAAACACTATTGTCAGTGATTCTCTGCTGTTCATAGGGTTTTCAGTGGTGGATTGATTTTTGGGAGTAGGTTGCCAGGTCTGTCTACCAAGCCTGGGTGTTCCGAGGTGGTCTCCCATCCAAGTACTGACCTGGCCCGACCCTGCTTAGCTTCCGAGATCTGACAGGATCAGATGCCACAGGGCTACGGCTGCAGGCTAATCTGTAGGATATAAATTATTCTCAAGGAATGTGGAGCAACCACCACAGACACTTAAAGTACCAAAATATACAGGCAGAGCCCAGATAGCTTTGTTAAAAGCCATTTCCCCGGGTGTTTTTTGGTTAAATGCCTGGATCATTCATCTCAGTTCTTGGTCACCAGTGGGTGCATTTGTTGAGCATCTACTGGGAGGCAGGTCTATGCTGTGTGTCATCCACTTAGCCATTCGCCACATCTTCCCTGCAGTGCCTGGTAGCAGATGCCATTAATAAGAAAACTGAGCCTCTAAGACATTCACTCATTGCCCCACTGAGTCCCCCAGCCCCAACCCTTGAGGGTGGAAAGTTGTTACCAAGTTACTTTCTGTTCAGATGTGCCTCTAAGGAAAACTGAGCCTCCACCCCTGAAATTGTTGTTGTTGTTGTTAGGTGCCAGTTGAGTTGGGTCCGACTTACAGTGACCCTCATGGGGTTTTAATGGCTGATTATTTCAGATTGCTTCGGGAGTGGGCTGCCACATCCTTCTCCCGTTTTTGTGGTGCTGGGGTCAAACTGAAGGCCTCAGAGAGCACAGCGCAGCACTCTGCCAACTGACCTAGACCCCAGCCCCACGCCTGAAATTGGGCAAACTGAATGTGTGCACTTAGCTGTGTCACTCTGAAGTTGAGCACAAAAGAGCAAATGGCAGCGACTGGTCAGAGATGTGTTTACCAGGCGGGTGGTCACAAAACACCACCGTGGGCTCTGTGCTCAGCTTTGCAAAGGTGTCCATCGGGGTGATGAGCTGGAGCCGGGAACTGTGTGTGACTGGAGGGCGGTGACCCGGGAGAGATTCGAGAGAAGATAAGGGGAAATTCCCAGAAGGCGCGGGAGGGCAGATGCTGGGAGGCCAGCCAAAGTGAGATGATGTGGGCGTGAAGGTCATCCTGATAGCGAGAGGTGAGGGTGGTGACATCATCCCCAAAGAGCGTGCTCTCAGGTCAGTTTGGATGAATGGGGTGAGATGGCGGTGGATGTGGGCAGGGGCCTCCTGTTGGCGTAGTGAGTTGGCATGTTTTCATCAGGGTGACGTTTTACAATAATGAAAAATCTGGAAGGCCTGCAAGTTTCCAGAGGTCCGGAAGGAGTGGTTGCAGTTGACCTCTGTGTTCTTTAATCCTGAGCATGTTATGGACGTGCATGGTAATGTCTGGGCAGGAGCCCAGCCAGGTGATTCCACGTCTAGTTCCTGCCCTGAGGTGAGTGTCAGAAGTTCAGTTTTGCAGCGGAACTGCACAGCAGAAGGATCTCAGCCCCGTCCTGTGGGACGGCTGATGAGGCCTCCTGGGGGTGGGGGAAGAGTTTTCCCGCTCTTGTGAGACCGAGGACCACAAAGCCATAACTTGTTAAGTGGATCCTAGGTGGCTCAGAATTGCCTGCAGCTGTAGCCCTGTGGCATCTGATCCCGTCAGATCTCGGAAGCTAAGCAGGGTCAGGCCTGGTTAGTACTTGGATGGGAGACTGCCGGGGAACACCAGGTGCTGCAGGCTTGGGAGATGGACCCGGCAACCCACTCCCAAAAATCAATCCGCCATTAAAAACCCTATGAACAGCAGAGAAGCACAACAATAGTGTTTTGCCTAGTGTATGTAGGGTTGCTATGAGTCAGACGCCGAATTGGTGGCACCTAGCAACAACAACATGGAAACCCTATGAGTAGCAGAGAAGCACTGACAATAGTGTTTTGCCTGTTGTACGTAGGGTCGCTATGAGTCAGACACCAACTCGACAGCACCTAGCAACAACAACAGGTGGCTCAGAATAAGGGAAGCTGTTGCCGGGTGTGGTGGCGCACGCCTATAATCCCAGCGGTTTGGGAGGCAGAGGCAGGAGAATCACAAGTTCGAGACTAGAGGCAGTCTGCATGACTTAGCGAGACCCTGTCTCAAAAAGTAAAACATGGGCTGGGGGTGCAGCTCAGTGGTCTAGCACTGGCAAAGCATGCAGGCGAGAGGCCCTGGGTTCAACCCCCAGTACTGCAAAAAAAAAAAAAAAAAAGAAAAAAAAAAGAAAAAGAAAAGAAAAAGAAAGAAAGAAAAAGAATAGGGGAAGCTACGAGGGAGGAAACTGCAGGAAGAAGGGACTAACCACCAGCCTCAGGACTCAGCTTCCAGACGGGCATTGCTTGGGCTTGGGCACCCTGGGCCAGAGGTGGTGATTCTTGGGGAGGCACCTGAGCTCCTCCTCATGGCCTGGCCTCCAGGGTCCTCTGTTGGCTATGAGGAGCAGCTGCCTGGGACCATTGGCCCTTCTCCTCTCTCTGAGCGGCCTTGGTGACCATGCACCCGGGCACCCAGCCTTGCCTGCCTCTCTCTCAGATCCCGCAGTGGGTAGATGCTGCTGTAGGCAGCAGGCTGCCCGCCCTCGGCCATGACATCTCTCTCACCATTGAAGCCGTGCTCCGCGAAGTGTTTGTACAGCTCCAGGAAGTGGCACCCCGGCTGGAAGGAGCCCCCGTTGGGGTAGAAGTCGTAGTGCGCTATGGGCTGTTTGATGCCCACGCTCAGGCCCATGTGCTCCCGAGTGAA
>VMDO01014695.1:0-17694 GCA_007922755.1 Pedetes capensis | reverse complement strand
GTCTGCAGGGGACAAGCGGCAGTTCCTGGCTGCCTCGGTGGCCACTGTTTATGCACTCAGGGGTCCTTCCTTTCCTCCTCCTCTTCCTCTGGAGGAGCCTTTGGTTTCCCCCAACATCCTTGGCTGCAGGGGATGGGGGAGAATTGACCCTGGGCCATGAGGACACCGGTCCTCAGCTCTGGCTGCAGCCTTGATGTGGTCCAGATTCCTTTTTTCTTCATGCTGACAAGGGGACACCAGAGTAAGGAGCCCTTCTGCTATCATTGATGTGGGTGGCCTGGGTAATAATGCCTGGTGTGCCCTGCAACGCCAGCCAGAGTGCAGGCTGGTAGAATTCTGCTCCGGCCTCTACCCTGCCTCCTCTGTTGCTGTCAAGTCGTGTCCGACTCATAGCGAGTCTCATAGGGTTTTCAATGGCTGATTGCTTTGGGATTGCCTTGGGAGTGGATTACCACATCCTCCTCCCATTTTTGTGGCACTTGGAATTGAATTTGGGACCTCAGAGACTACAGAGCGGCGCTCTACCAACTGAGCTCCCAGTCCTCCCTGCCTTCTCAGTGAGGACCTTTCTGACATCTGTGGGAGCCTCTCATAGGAGGTCTGCTCACTGTAGCTATGAAGGGCTGAGCCAGTGGAGGCTGCAGGGTTAAAGCAGGGGCCAGGCCTCTCCAGTTACCAGGAACATGAAGGAAGAAAAGGATAAGGAAATGAGTTCTCACAAGCACAATGGATGCTGCTTCAATGTCCGTTATTATCCTATTCTTTTTCCATGTTAAATTTTTTTTAATGAAGGAATGGTAACAGTAGAAATGAATTGTTCTTAAAAATGTTCTTAACTTGATAAAAATCACAACAGTTCTGTGCTCTTCATCCCAGATGTTCTTTGTTTTAGCCTGCTGGGTGTTAAAGGATGAGTAGGAGTTTGGTGCATAGGGTAGGACCTAGTGGATGAGTGGCATGTGTGGGCCTAGAGACACAAGAGGCCATGGTGTGTAGCAAGGCAAAGATAAATCTAGTGTCGTTGAATCCTAGAACTATGGAAAGGAGGAGTCGGAGTGCTCTGGCTGAGACACTGTGCTGAGAAGGTGACTGGGTCTGAGAAACTTGGCTGGGAGACAAACTGACCAAGTGGGAAGATTCTGGAAGCTAATTCCAGGGCAGAGTCCTGGGGAGGTTGGAATGCCTGGAGCAATGTCCTTGCACACGTCCTCTGGGTCATCTGGGTTCGTTTCTGAGTGGGTATGGAGTTTGGGGTGAGATTTTGGTGCACAACTCCCCCCTTCAACTCAAATGGGTTCTAGAGGAAGGCTCATGTGTTTCACAAATATGGAAACTGAGGTATTCCTGTGACTGGCATGTTACAGCAAATTAAGGGTGTGATTTTTCCCTTCCTAACTCACCCACATTGGGCTTTGTATACTTGTTGTTGTTGTTAGGTGCCGTAGAGTCGTGTCCGACTCATACACTTATAGGGTTTTCAATGGCTGTTTTGGGATTGCCTTGGGAGTGGGTTGCCATGTCCTTCTCCCATTTTTTGTGGTGCTGGGAATCGAACTCAGAACCTCAGAGACTGCAGAGTGGCGCTGTACCAACTGAGCTAAATCCCAGCCCTTTGTGTACTGTTGTTGTTGTTAGGTGCCATTGAGTATCCGACTCATAGGGACCCTCATAGGGTTTTCAATGGCTGACTGTTTCGGGCTTGCCTTGGGAGTGGATTGCCAGGCCCTTCTCCCGTTTTTGCACTGCTGGGAATTGAACTCAGGACCTCAGAGACTGCAGCGCAGCGCTCTACCAACTGAGCTAAATCCCAGCCCTTTGTATACTAGAGATCACAAATAAGGCTTCCTTTGCTACAAAGGTGTACAGAATGTCCACTTTCAGTCCTATGAGGCACATCTACCGGAGGCCTTCCTTCCAGGAAAGACCACAGGGGCCGAGGCTGTAATTTGTTCCCTATTCTCTGGGAGCAGTGGCCATTCCTGGCAGCCATCAGGTTCGAGAGTGTTAGAGGCCTCCCCTGAATCTAACAGCTCGGGGAGGAGCCCGGTGTCTTAATGATGAGATGTGGGTAAAGCAGGTCCCTGCCTGACACCCCCAGCAGCCATGGAGCTTCTGCATGGGGCTTTTCAGGCCTGGTTACCTGTAATTCTTCCGATCTTGTGCCTTCTGCCCATGTAAGCGCCGGCAAATCCTGAGACGTGCGCGCCCAGGCTGTACCCAATTAGGTGAACATCGCTCGGGGAGAATTGCACAGATTCCTGAAAGACAGCGGCACGGGGGGAGCGGGGAGGAGGCGCTGCGCGATGAAAGCCTTGCGTGGGCTTCGCTTGCTCTGGGCACCCACCCTGGGCTTTGCGCTGCTCACAAATGAGCTCCAAACTGAAGCACGGAATCTGTGGGCTTGGCGGGGAGGGGGAGGAGGGGTAGCACCGCGCAGCGGCGGTAGTGGAGGTACAGAGTGGGGTGGGGGTGGGGATGGCCCTCCTTTGGGCCTCAGCTGCCTGGGACCCAGTCGATGGCAGCTGTCTCCTGCCTGCCTGTCTTTACCTGGACATGAATGCCCTGCGGAAGCGATCCTGTTCGCTTGGGTAGGGGATGACGGCGTCCAGGGTGTGTTCCCACCCCTTAGCAGGCCCAAAGGCGCAGGCGCGAAAGGAAGAGGGGCTGGGCAGCAGGGAGAAGATGGTTCCCCAAAATAGAGGTCGAGGGAGGCGCGATTGGGAGCCGAGCGAGCTTGGGGTCTCCTGCTTGGGGAGCAATGGGAGGGCAGCTTTGCGCCCTCTCCCTCTCGGAGGAGGGGCGAGCAGGTGGCCCCGGCTCACCTCCAGCCACCGGAGAAGAGCCGCCACCTCCTGGCCCACGAGACGCGTGTTGCGCACGGCGGTGGCATAGTGGCGGTAGGCCAGGGTGATCCAGTCTGCCAGGGCCACATTGACCGGCTGGGCCAGTCCAGACTTCAGCGCTGCCACCATCTGCCAGATCCAGTTTTCTAGTGCTCCGTCCACCTGAGGGTAGTTCAAGGTCATCGGCCTCACTGAGAGGGCACAGGAAGGGCCACACGGGCTTCTACTCTACTCGCACGTCCCTGCTAACTTCTCCAGCTTGTGGGCAATGCAGGACCCTGCAGAGAAAGGCCTCAGCGCGGGGGGTTCTCCGCACTGGCACCATGGACCTTCGGGCTCTGAGAGCTCTGATGGTGGGCAGAGTTGTGCATTGGTCAGCCATGGTCCTGGCTCCGCCCACTAGGTACCAGCACAGTCCAGCCCTGTATTATTATATATTTTTTGCAGGTACTGGGGCCTCATGCCTACATGCTTTGCAAGTGCTGGACCATTGAGCTGCACCCCCAGCCCTTTTTTTTTTTTAACTTTTTGAGACAGGGTCTCCCTAAGTTACCCAGACTGCCTCTGTTCTCGAACTTCCAGCCCTGGATTTTGAAAACGAACATGTCTCCAGACTTTGCCAAATGTTTCCCACTTGAGGACCACTGTCTTAAATTTTCCCTACAATGGAACTTTCTGAGTCGTAAAGCAATGGAAAAGTCCGTGTGAATCACATCCTGTGAGGTGACCTATCCTTTGAGGGTCAGCGCTGGGCCACCTTAGCCACCGAGCCTGCTGGGCTGACCTCACACTGCCCACAGAACCCTTCTTGTGGTTCTTCACAGTAATCGAATTTTTTTGCATTACCCAAAGGCTGCGCTTTCTCTCAGGGGCTGTACTTCTCAGCCACCTTTCTACTTTAGTGTGGTCAATGAATGTAACTGGCAACATTTCACAAATCCTTTTGGGAGGCTAAACTAAGAAAAATATTCTTTTTATATTGAATCGTACATTTCAAAAGGATAATTTGCATATGATGTGAATTCTATTTCACTAACGCTAGAGTTTTAAAATTTATTTTTATTTATTTATTTTTATTTTTTAAATCCTTGCCTTTTGACCCATTGTGTGTATCTTTTACTACATCATGTTGCCTGGAGTAAAGATGTGATGGCTACTGCTCTGGTTGCTGTTTTGGACCATGAGATTGAGTGCCACATTCTGAGATGGCAGTGTATGGACTGGAAGGAGCTGAGCCTTGAGGTCTGTGATGCCCCAAGCTGCCCAGCCAGTTTCAAGTTGCACTTCTCTTGACCATTGTGGAAAATGGAAACAAATTTTCATTTTCTTAGAACCACTGAAAAGTTGACTTTTAATGACGAGAATGGAATGAAGCCCCTGGGACCTCCATTTGCAGATGTGGCACAACTCAAAATGAGAAGAAACACAGTGGCTGCAACAATGGGCTCAAACATTAAAAAAAAAAGATCATGTACATGCCACAGTATTGGGTAACATTTCATCCTGTTGTACGTAGGGTCACCATGAGTCGGACTCAATGGCACCTAATAATAAGAACTGCTAATTTGGATCTATGTTATTTGTATCTAAATTTAACTGCTACCAGTATGACAGTGCATGAGCCCAGGTCTTTTGCTTCCTACCTCCTCTTGTGAAACGTGTGGATGGTTTCAAGTAGGAGCCTCCCTGGACCACAATCCCATCAGGGTCCTGAGCATCTGGGGGGCCTCTTTGAGCCACATTTTATCTGAACCCTAGAGCCCATTGCATTTTCCCTGCCCTGCTTGTTGTGGAATTGACACTGTGTGGGGAAGCCTTGGAAATGTAGAATATACCTGGCCAACACCAGGGTTGAGGTTACCGTCAGCAGCAGCAGCCTATCTTTTTATTAAAACTGAATGCGCAAGGAAGAAAACAAGCCAAGCAGAAAGCAGAGACGACAAGGCGTGTCAGCCTCTCCTACCGACCACCCGTGGATGATCATCACCAAAGGCAGGGAGGAGTTGAAGCCGCACTCCTGCAGCGTGTCCGGGCGCTGCAGCCGGATCTGGCACCTGCGGCTGCTTTCATTGGTGAACAGCAGGAATCTTGTCTCTGTCTCCTGAACCAATGTCGTTGTTTCCACAGCTCGAGGTCTTCTCTGGAACGGCTCTGGAATATAAATTTGGGGCCAGTGCTCAGCCGGGTATCTGTTCCCCTCTGCCCTGGGACTGCCTCTGGCTGCTCAGAGCACAGCCAGAGAGGTTACTGTGAGGTGCCGGAGCCCAGGAGCAGCAGCAGCTTTGGGGAATCTGATAGGGGCTTGGATTTAGCTCAGTTGGTAGAACGACGCTCTGCAGTCTCTTGAGGTCCCAAGCTCGATTCCCAGCACCGGAAAAATGGGAGAAGGACATGGCAATCCACTCCGAAGGCAATCCCGAAACAATCTGCCATTGAAAACTCTATAAGGGTCACTATGAATCAGACACGACTTGATGGCATCTAACAATAACAACGACAGCATTCCCAGAAGGAGGGCTGCATGATGGAGGCTGACCTCGGGGGACCTCACACGGGCCGGGGCCAGATTCTCCACCCTCCATCCTGCGATCCCAATGACCAGCCTGTTGTGCGCTAGAGAAGTAACTCCAGGGCACAATGAAGGGAGGCCGGGCCACTTGGGACTGAAGCTTGGAGAGGGTGAGTCCCTTACTCCACATCGCACTGCCAGTAAGGGATTCCTACCCAGGCCTGTCTCCCAGCGCTAGGGAGACAGGGACAACGAGGTACCTTAGCTACATGGCACTGTGTATCACGCTGTGCAACTTCATGATACACAGAGAAAATAGCGAGCTTGTCCAGGATTTTGTTTTACTTGATGAAATGGAAGCTTCAGTCAAGAAATCCAAAGGTGCATTGCATTGGGAAAAGCTGTTGCAAAAGACCCCTTTAAAGTGTTGAAAAGCAGAGGGGCCGTACACTGAAGGCAAAGGTGCGCCTGACTCATGCCATGGTGTTTTCAGTCACGTCATATGGTTGTGAAAGCTGGATATTGTACAGGGAGACAGGAGAATTGATGCCTTTGAATGATAGCGCTGGAGACAAATACTGAATATACCATGGGCTGCCAAAAGAACCAACAGATCTGTCCTAGAAGAAGTGCAGCCAGAGTGCTCCTTGGAAGCAAGGATGGCTAGACTGCATTTTACGTATTTTGGACATGTAGTCAGGAGGGACTAATCCCTGGAGAAAGACATCACATTTAGGAGAGTGGCAGGTCAACGAAAAGAAGGAAGATCCTCCACTAGATGGATTGACACAGTGTCTGCAACAATGTTGTTGTTGTTAGGTGCCGTAGAGTCGGTATCTGACTCATAGCAACCCTCTGTACAACAGGGGAAACACTATTGTCAGTGCTTCTCTGCTGTTCATAGAGTTTTCAATGGCAGATTGATTTTTGGGAGGGGGTTGCCAGGTCCTTCTCCCAAGCCTACAGCTTCTGGTGTTCCCAGGTGGTCTCCCATCCAGGTACTAACCAGGCCCGACCCTGCTTAGCTTCCGAGATCTGATGGGATCCAATGCCACAGGGCTACAGCTGCAGGCCTGCAACACTGGGTTTAAACATAAATAAGATCGTGTGCCTGGCACAGAATCAGGGAGTGTTTAATTCTGTTGTACATATGGTCACTATGAGTTGGACCGACTTAACAGCACCTAACAACAACATCATGCTGTGTACCTCATGCTGTTCATCGCAGACACATTATGTCACACGGGTCTCGAGTGGCAAGACTTGCCCATCAAGGCAGGGTGGGGTGGGGAGGATCACAGAGAGGTGACAGATTCCTCTAGATGGAGGCGTGGCACTCTGTGAGGGCTGTTCAGACTCTGATCCTGGCCTGGAAGGATGCTAGAGGCTGTGTGTATTTTTGGGGCGGGGAGGAGGAATTTCTGAGCTGATGGAACAGCACTAGGCGTGGCTGGGAGTCCTGAAAGCTTGTGGTCGTAAGGAGGCAGGAGACAGGCTGGGCAGGCCAGAGCTTGGTGCCCCCTGGACACTGGGGAGCCTGGAATCTTTTTTCTTTTTCTTTTTCTTTTTCTTTTTCTTCTTTTTTCGATACTAGAGGTTGAACCCTGGGTCTCATGTATGCTTTTGCAGCACTGAGCTACACCCCCAGCACATTTTTTACTTTTTACTTTGAGACAGGGTCTTGCTAAGTTATACAGGCTACCTGTGGCCTCGAACTTGCGATCCTCCTGCCTTTGCCTCCTGAGTTGCTGGGATTACAGGCATCATTGTGCCTGGATGTGGGAGCCTGGACTTTATACTTTAGGTGATAGGCTGCCACAAAAGAGTTTTTCTGCAGAAAAAGATCATTATCCGTTTGGAGCCTTTCAGAATTTGTGGGTGTGGGGAGGGAGAGAAAGATTGTTTTTATTCTTTCAGAGGCTTTATAGCCTCTCTTCCTGGGGGAGCCTCACCCTGACCAGGAGCCATTTTGGATGGGGTGGGCAATCTTCCAGTTCTGCAGGGCGGAGCAACACTGCTTGAGTTTTGGCCCCAAGACATACATTGGTGCTTAGAAGTAGAGGAAGCCTGAATAGCCTGTCTCCATGGGCAACACATCAAGATCTCTGTCAAACTTAGGGGTGGGGCCAGGAGCTGGAAGAGGAAGCCTACGACGCCCTCCCTCTGGTAGAGGGTGGGCTCCCCGTGGCGAAGGGGCAGACACAAGGCCACACCAACATTTTTGGTCAGTGACTCAATTCAGCCCGATTACTAAGAACCTTGGGGCTGGGATTTAGCTCAGTTGGTAGAGCACTGTGCTGCAGTCTCTGAGGTCCCAAGTTCGATTCCCAGCACCACAAAAACAGGAGAAGGACGTGGCAACCCACTCCCAAGGCAATCCAGAAACAATCAGCCATTGAAAATCCTACGAGAGTCAGTATAAGTAGGACACGACTCGACGGCACCTAACAACAACAGAAACAACTAAGAGCCCTGATCATTCTTTCTGAGCATGAAATCATTCACATTTCTCAGATCATAAGTCTGGGGGTTTTGATTTCAGGGGACAGCAGGGCCGAGACCTGATGGACCTACCAAATGCAGGGGGAAGTATTTATGAAACCAGTCCTCCTACCCAAAGGCCATTAATTCTGAAGATGATTAATTCCCAGCAAAGGGCAATGCCTTTTCACCACGATGACAGCGTGAAATGCCTCATATTTTATTGAAAGATGTGAGCAAGAAGCTGCATATTCAGAGATAATGAAGAAAATTCCTGCTGCCCCGCTGGGCTTTCCCCTGCTTGCACACTGCCTGAACATGGCCTCGCCCCTGTGAGCCAGCTCCCTGCCCAGCTCCCCAAGCCTTTGGCACACTGCCCTCCTGGATGTCTGAGGCAGAGTCCTGCGCTCACCTTGCACTTCTATGCAAACCTCCCACTGAGCTCAGTATTCTAGAAGCCAGTGCCTTAGTTTCTACACACATTGCTTCTTGCTTGGTTTTATTGAAACAGTTTTCTAAGGAGTGTCTCTCTGGCTCTCTCCATTTTCCCTCATACAGCTGCTGAAAGAATCTTTCTTTCTTTCCTTCTTCCTTTCTCTCTTTCTTTTCTTTTCTTTTTTTGTTTTCCTTTCTTTTCCTCTTTCCTTCTTTCTTTTTCTTTTTCTTTCTGTCTTCTCTTTCTCTCTCTTTTTCTTTTTCTTTCTTTCTTTGTCTTTCTTTTTCTTTTTCTTTCTTTCTTTTCCTTTTTCCTTCTTTCTTTCTTTCTTTCTTTCTCTGTCTCTTTCTTTCCCTCTCTCTCCCTCTCTTCCTCTCTTTCTTTCTTTCTTTCCCTTTTCCTTCTTTCTTTCTGTCTTTCTTTTTCTTTCTCTGTCTCTTTCTTTCCCTCTCTCTTTCTCTCTCCCTCCCTCTCTTCCTTCCTTCCCTTTCTCTCTCTCTCCTTCCTTCTTTCTTTCTTCTTTCTTTCTTTCTTTCTTTCTTTCTTTCTTTCTTTCTTTCTTTCTTTCTTTCTTTCTTCCTGAGGGCTTGAATCCAGGGCCTCACACATGCTAGGCAAGTTCTCTACTACTGAGCTGCACCTTCCGCCTATTTTTTAATTTCTAATTTTGAGTTAAGGTCTCACTAAGTTATACAGGCAGCCTCTGGCCTCAAACTTGCTGTCCTCCTGCCTCTGCCTCCCAAGTTGCTGGGATTACAGGTGTGCACCATTGTACCTGGGTGCTTAAAGAATCTTTCTACAACAGAAATGACTATACCCTTCAGTGCCTTTAAGCTTCTTGGCATTGTGGCCAAGGTTACATCCAAACGATTATCCATTATCTCCCAACTCTTCCCCTCTCTTCATTCTCTAGTATTCTGCCAGCATTTCTCCAGCGGCTCTTGTACACACCTGCACCTTTGCTCTCTCACTTCCCCCCATCTCTGTTGCTCCACCGTGAACTCTGGCCCATCTGTTAAAACAGAATGGAGACATCACTTGCTCCAGGAAGTCTCACCTAGCCAGGGATACCGTCATTACTCCCTCTTGCTGCCGGCACCACACTCTGCCCCTGATCCTAACGTACTTGTCACCAGACTGGCTGGGGATTTATTTGTTCTGGCGTGTGTTTCCTCCACCAGGCTGCGAACTAATCAAAGGCGGCTCTGGACACACGTAGGTGCTCAATAAATGCTCAGTGGGCTCGTGGTGTTCTGTGGGATCCAGGTCTCAGATCAAAGGCTAACATTCAGTCTGGTAGCCACTCACACAGTGGGCCAAATGTAGCTAAATTTGTTTTATTCAGTGAGCAAATTCAAATTCATCTCCAAGATAGCTGCTTTGAATGCTGAGGACCCTTTGAAAATAAAATGGGGATAAAAAGAGTGCCTGTATCGTGAGGTTGTCACAAAGATTAAGTGAACTATTTGTAAAGAGCTCAGAATCATGCCTGGCATGGAGCTGGTGTCTATGTAAGGATGTGTTGTGAAAGTAAGCACTGATCAGAGCATTCAGCATCTGACTTTTTACTGTTATTATTATTATTATTATTATTATTATTGGTGGTACGTGGGTGTTGAACCCAGGGCCTCGCACATACTTTGTGAGCGTTCTACTACTGGGCTGCACCCCCGGTCCACTTTTTAAATTTTTATCTTAAGACAGGGTCTCACTGAGTTACCCAGGCTGCCTCTGGCCTTGAACTTGTGATTCTCCTGCCTCTACCTCCTGAGTCGCTGGGATTACAGGAATGGGCCACTGAGCCACGGTGGTACCTGGTAATTTTGATCTGTGAAATCTTTAATTTCTGTGAAAATTTAACCCCTGCTATCCTCAAAAGGGGACTGGGATTTAGCTCAGTTGGGAGGGTGCCGCTCTGCAGTCTCTGAGGTCCCAAGTTTGATTTCCAGCACCCCAAAAATGGGAGAAGGACATGGCAACCCAATCCCAAGGCAATCCCGAAACAATCAGCCATTGAAAAACCTATGAGGGTCACTATGAGTCGGATACCGACTCGAGGGCACCTAACAACAACAACAGCAACATCCTCAAAAGGCCAATTGTATCTTATATATATTTACTCTGGATTTAGCTGTGAGAATCAGTTCTAGCCCAGGTGCCCAGGGCTGCCTGGCTGTACAAGGGAGAGGGTGGAAAGGAGGTGTCAGGTGGAAAGGCCATGAGCAACTGAACAGAATGGGCTCCCCCTTCCCTGCCCTCCTGGGGGCTTCGGCTTTCTTTAACATGCATGTGAATGGCGAATTTGCACAGTGTGCAGAGGTCCGCGCTCATTCATTCATTCACTTCCTCCACCAACGCTCATTAGGCATCTGATGCCCCAGGCCTGGCTGGGCACTGGCTGGGGGCAGAGAACACATGGCCTCTGCCATTCGGCAGTCCCCAGCCCCGTGTGGGAGACAGGCACGAAAACGGCCATTGTGTATAGCTGGCCGAAGTGTTGCAATGCAGGACTCCTGTGGTTGTTAGGGAGATGCCAAGAGGAGACAGGGCCTCCCTCGGTGGAATGGAGAAGGATGAAAGAGTCTTTAGGGGCTTCTATTTGTGAGAAATTGTTGAAGAAATTGGGGCTTTGGTGCATAAAATAGTAAGATTGCAAAGAGAGGGACTAGAGTTATGTGGTGTAACTTGGCGTTAGAAACAGGATCAATGGGTGGGCATGATCTAGAAGAAAAATTTTGACTTCAGTTCACAAAAATTCATAATTAAAGAAATTGGGACGAAGATAAAATAATCGCAGTAAAGTAACAAAGATAGAAATGTTAATGTTAACATCGTAACCTGCATACCATGAGATCCTGTAAGATGGGCTGCAGCTTGTGTTCTGAGCCTCCTATTGGACAAGTCAAAAAGGGAAATTAGAGCCACCTAGGATTCATGGTGTCCAGCAGCTCAGTCTTTCTTTGCCCTGAAACCTGGGATGGTTTCCCCACGTGTTGTTGTGAAAAAAGGTCACAGGGTGAGGCAGAGGCTGTTGTTTTGAACACCATTCCTACAAAATATATGTTGTTGTTAGGTGACATCGAGTCAGTATCCGACTCATAGCAACCCTTCATACAACAGGCAAAACACTATTGTCAGTGCTTCTCTGCTGTTCATAGGATTTTCAATGGTGGATTGTTTTTTGGGAGTGGGTTGTTGGGTCCTTCTCCCAAGCCTACAGCACCTGGTGTTCCCAGGAGGTCTCCCATCCAAGTCCTAACCAGGCCCAACCCTGCTTAGCTTCTGAGAGCTGACAGGATCGAAGCCACAGTGCTACAGCTGCAGGCACAAAATGTATAGTAGTACATTTTATGTGGTTGACTCAGAAAGCTTTTTAGGGGGAGGGGGCTGGAGGTGCTGAGCCCAGCCTCATGCATGCTTTGCAAGTGCTCTACCACTGGGCTGACCCCCTGGTCCACTTTTTACTTTTTACTTTGAGACAGGGTCTTGCTAACTTGCCCATGTTGCCTCTGGCCTCGAACTTGCAATCCTCCTTCCTCTGCCTCCCGAGTCACTGGGATTACAGGCATGTGTCATGGCACCTGGATGACTCAGGGAGCTTGGCATCCCCCGTGGAAGCAGGAGCCACAGTGCCAAACGGCATTTAAGTCCCAGCAAGGCTCTGGGAGACTCTTCACTGTCATCGAGCAGCCAGCCGCCTCTGTGACCGACAGACGCAGTCACATTTTGGGGAGAAGGGGTGGAGCTCCAGAGCCCAATATCTGAGCCTCCATGGGAGCTGAATTGAACTGTCCCCTTCCTGGAACGCACAGAACACGTGGGCAGCCTCAGCCAAGGCCCTGCCTTCAAGGACTCCCTGCTGGCCCCACACCCAGGCCTCCCCTGAAGCTTCCTCCCCACCACTGAGCCTCGCGTGTGGCCAGCTCCTGACCGGGCTGCTCCATGCTGGGAGTCTTCCGGCATTGACAAATCAGCAAGCCAAGCCAAGGTTAGTCCCCTTCCTCCCCACCCGTTCTTCTTTTCGTCCTATGCTTTCCACCGTGGCTAGTGACACCGCCGCTCACCCGCACTGTTGCTCAGGCCACAAAGCTTAGAGCTCATGTCCTCACTCCCGTCCAGGGGGCCACCAGCCACCGACTCCACAGCAGCGTGATCTTCTCTCGCTCTGCCACTGGCTTGGCCTATAGCTCAGCCTTTAAAAAACAACTGTGGTATTGTCATAGACTCCCACCTGCTTTCTATGTTATCTTTCCGTTTGCAGAATGAACTCAGCAAATCCTATGTATGCCATTTGGAAAATCCTGAGATGCGTAAAGAATCTTTGCTTGGAAAAAAATACACGTTAACATTTGGAGCATTCCCCTCCAATCTTTCCTCCTGGAGATATTTGTTCTATAGATATTTATAGTCGTGTCTCTACCTGACATCATACACGAATCGTTTTATATCCCTTTTCACCTATCAAGATGGTTCCCTTAGAATTCTTCACAGACATGCTTTTGAAGAGTGACCTATTTTATTTGTTTTGTTATTGCTGGAAATTTAAGTTGTTACTATTAGAAATGATGCTCAACTGACCATCTTTATACATAAACTTTTGCCTGAATCTATATGTAATTTCTTAGTATAAGTTTGTAAAAGTAGGGTTGTTAGTTCTTTAGATATGATCCTGTTTCTCTTTATGAATGTCTATCTACCCATGTGGGTTTTCAGCATTTTAAAGCTAATATAGATCAAGGGATTTCTCTGTGCCAGGCATGATTCTAACAGCCTTATTTCTATTGACTCATTTAAACCTCACAACAACTCTGTGATAAGTTGTGAGGAAAACAAATGACTCAGGAGTAAAGAAGTCGGTTCCATATTACGAGAAGTAGGAGTGGCACTGTCCCCAAGCATCTTTTCTGAGGCTGGCATTTTCTCATGTCCTCAGAAGCGATACAGGCACACCAATGACAAGACCTTGCGGGGACACTATGGTTCTGAGAGGGGGAACATCATCTAAGTTAAGCTGCCAAATCCTTCAAGGGAATCAGTCCCTGTAACATGGAAAAGAGCTGGGGAGACTTGGGATTGTCCTCTTTGTGGCAGTAATTTCCAGGGGCAGCAAAATTACCCTCAAAATTAATCAGAAGGACAAGCTGGCCCCAGCCGTGACATGTCTAATATAAGATTTCTTGCAGCAAGTGATTTCTCTATTCCCAAATCAGCCCCCAGGTTTGAGAGTTCCTCATAATTCAGATCAGAACAAATCACTTCGTTTTCTCCTGGTAAGGACATCATCAGGCGAGGGACTGCCAGCCACTCAGCTGGGACACTTGGCCTCTGAGAGAAGCAGGAGTTCTGCAGCAGCAGATCCTGACTGTGTTTGGTTTCGGGAGCAAGCTGTGCCTGCCTCTCTCAATAGCTGGAAGTCTAACGGGGGCAGTTTGGCCTTGTAGGACAGAGAGGAATAAAACATGACAGAGACCAAGGATAGGATGCCAGCGACAGAGCTCAGTAATGGCTGGGGAAGCTCTGAAAAAAATAAAGAGAAAAGAACAATGGGGGGATCCTCACTATACTTCCTATTGAAACATACAATAAAGATTCAGTAATTCAAACTGTGGATACTGCTGCACGGACTGGGATTTAGCTCAGTTGGTAGAGTGCTGCGCTGCAGTCTCTGAGGTCCGGAGTTCGATTCCCAGCACAGCAAAAATGGGAGAAGGGCCTGGCAATCCACTCCCAAGGCAATCCCGAAACAGTCAGCCATTGAAAACCCTATGAGGGTCGCTATGAGTCGGACACGACTCGACGGCACCTAACAACAACATACTGCTGCACGGGTGACAGACCAAAGCAGCAGAACAGGAATGCAGAACCTCAGCATGCATATATTTGAATTCAGTACATGAGAGACATATCTTCAATGGGGGTGAGGTAGAGATAAATGTAAAAAAAGTAGTATTAGGAGACCTGAAGAAAGGCAGAAAGATATAAGTTGGATCCGTACCTCATGCTACACACCAGGAAAACTCCAAAAGAAATTTTTTTTTCAGTACTGGGGATTGAAGCCAGGGCCTCAGACATGCTAGGGAAGTGGTATACCACTGAGCTACATCTCCAGCCCCCAAATTTTAAATATAACAATGAAAACCATAAAATGACTAGGAGAAAACATGGGCAAATTCCTTTGTGACCTTCTGACCAAAGACCTCTGTGACTAAAGACTCAGAAGCTGGAAAAGATTATTAAATTAGATCACATTAAAGCAAACAAAACCTGCTACATAAAATAAAATAAAAACACCATGAGCAGAGCCAAAAATTGAACAGTAAAGTGAAAAAAAAATTGCAACTCGTAACACAAAGGGCTATAATATCCCTGATCCATAAAGAATACCAAGGAATCAAATAGAACAAAACCTAGAACCCCTAGAAAATGGGCTAAAGAGACATTTCATGGACAAAGGAATACACAGGGCTCTTTAATGTGGGAAAGATCCTTAACTCCAGTCCTAAGGTGAAAAACACAAGTTAAAACTGTCCTGAGAAACAGGTGTCACCTGTCAAATGGGTAAACATTAACCAATTTGACCACACATCTTTTTTTTTTTTTTTTTTTTTTTTGCGTTACTGGAGGTTGAACCCAGGGCCTTGCACCTGCATGTTTTGCAAGTGCTGGGCCACTGAGCTGCACCCCTAGTCCTTTTTTTTTTTTTTTTTTTTTTTTGCTTTTTGAGACAGGGTCTTGCTAAGTTACGCAGACTGCCTCTGATCTCGGACTTGTGATCCTCCTGCCTCTGCCTCCCCAGCTGCTGGGATTACAGGCGTGCGCCACTGCACCCGGCCTCTTGACCACACATCTTGATGGCCAGGCTGGTGGGAGCACAAAAGATACAGCTCAGATGAAGAGGGATTTGGCTAGCCATGAACGTTACAAATGCATTTGCTGGGGTTCTATTGGTTTGTTTGTTTTTGGTTCTGGGCAGTGCAGGAGATCAAATCCAAGACCTTGCACATGCCAACCAAGCGCTCTGCCACTGAGCTGCATCCTCAGCCCTTAAATGCATTTACTCTTTACCCAGGATTCACTTTCTGGGAATATACCCCATGGACCTGTCTGCACATATATGAAATGAAATTAATGCAGGATCATCCACTGCCGTGTTGGTGTCCACCTAGACTCTGAGCAACTAACCTGGCACACATCCCTCAATGGAATACTTTGCAGCTGGGTAGAGGAAATGCCCTGCACTGATTTGGAAAGAGCTCTGGAACGACTTGCTAAGTGACGAAAGGTACAGAATGCTATCTAGAATGTGATACCTTTTGTGGACAGATGGGAAGATAAGTAAATAAATTCAAATTTGCTTTTATCTATATAAAGAAACATTGAAAAGATGTAGGAGAAATGAATAAAAATTGTTAGCCCTGGGGGGAGGGGGGATGGGATGGACAGACATCCATGTCTTCAGAGACGTTGTTGTTGTTGTTGTCGTTAGGTGCCTTTGAGTCGGTATCTGACCCATAACGACCCTACATACCATAGGGGAAACACTATTGTCAGTGCTTCTCTGCTGTTCATAGGGTTTTCAATGGCGGATTGTGTTTTGGGAGTGGGTTGCCGGGTCCTTCTCCCAAGCCTACAGCTTCTGGTGTTCCCAGGCGGTCTTCCATCCAAGTACTAACCAGGCCGGACCCTGCTTAGCTTCCGACATCTGACGGGATCAGATGCCTCAGGGCTACGGCTGCAGGAGTCTTCAGAGATAAGAGTTGCAAATCCAATCTTGTTGTTGTTAGGTGCCGTGGAGTCGGTATCCGACTCATAGTGACCCTCTGTACCACAGGGGAAACACTATTGTCAGTACTTCTCTGCTGTTCATAGGGTTTTCGATGGCAGATTGATTTTTTGGGAGAGGGTTGCCAGGTCCTTCTCCCAAGCCTACAGCTACTGGTGTTCCCAGGAGGTCTCCCATCCAGGTACTAACCAGGCCCGACCCTGCTTAGCTTCCGAGATCTGACGGGATCGGATGCCACAGGGCTACAGCTGCAGGCAAATCCATTCTATGCATATTCTTTTCATTGATGAGCCATGGGAATATTTACTTCTTTAAAAAATAATTTTAAATAAGAAAAAGCCCCAGCCTGTTGCCTCCTGCTTCCACTTTCCATGATATCCATTTCTCTGGGTGCTGCCCACCTGTCTCGGAAGCCCCTTCTCATGCCCCAGAAGACCCTGGGAGCTCACCTGCCTCTGCCTGACTGTGGAGCCAAAGGTTCCACTCAGCCTCATCTGTCTTCCTAGCTGCCTGCCTGACTAGAGGCCTGGCTATCACTCCTGAGCTACACCCTCACCCACTTTGGCCCTAAGCGCCCTTGACCTTGGCTGTTGCCTAGCTGTTCAGAGTCTTTTCTCCCTCCAAGACTGACCTGAGAGAGTAAAGGTGACCTGAGAGGGTAAAGGTGGCCCCCCAGGGAATTTCTCAGGTGGGCAACTTCCTTTCTGGAAGGTAGCAAAGTGCTTGTGGCCAAGGTGCGAAGAATTCTGGGCAAGGAGACCAGCTGGGAGCTTGGCAGCCCGGTGGCCAGGGCTGTGAGAAGAACCCAGAAGTGCCTGTGCTATTGGCTCAGCTTTGGGAGGGGCGAAGGGAGGGAGAGAAGCAGGTGCTTCTCCGCCAGGAAGCCTTGTGAGCCACCCTCGCTCTGCCCGGGGCTTCCCAGAGGCCTTGGCGAGATGGGCGCTCTCCTAGCCAGCCAGCCCATCCCATGTGGGCTGCTGCTCACAGAGCTCTGGGAGCGAGCATATCTTAGATGTGTCAAAAGTGACGAATGCTGGAAAGTGCCATCGGCATCTCTGGGAACTCACTGTTCACACTGGCAGCTAAGATGTGCCAGGCTCTTTGGAAGAAACGGAGCTCGGGAGGCAACGGGGGACTCTTCAAGAACAGGCAGCTCCTCTCCAGCTGCCCCAGATGTGAGCAGCAATGATGTGAGCTCCGCAGGGGGGACAGAGAATCAGAGGATCAGGGCAGACCCGGGGTGGGCTGTGGCAGTGCCCAGGGTCTTGGCAGAAAGGCCAGTGGGGGCAGGAAGGAGCAGGAGTGGATGAAAATAGAAGCAGGCAGCAGGGGCCGGAGGCTGGAGTGGGCAGAGCTCGCGGCCAGTAGGGCTGGAGCTGCAAAGTCCGGGCTTGTGGAAGGCTGTCCGCCAGGACATGGCAGGGGTGGCAGCCAGAGCCAGTGTGAAGCGGGGCTACAGGGGAGTCAGGGGCCCTGGCGCACAGCGAGGCTGGCACGGAGCTGGGTGTCTGGATTTGAAATAATTCCAGGGAACGTGTTAGTAGAAGTCAGCATCTCGCCTGAAGGTTGCACAGCCCTCCTGACCCCACACCAGTTTCCTTTCCTCTTTTCCTCCTCCCCTTCCTCCTCCCCCCTCCTCCCC
>VMDO01014694.1:24269-53790 GCA_007922755.1 Pedetes capensis | reverse complement strand
GTTATGCAGATGACACCACTCTGCTTGCTGAAAGTGAAGAGGATTTAAAACATTTACTGATGAAGATCAAAGATCATAGCCTTCAATATGGGTTATGACTAAACATCAACAAAACAAAAATCCTTACGACTGGGTCAGCACGCAACTTCACAATAAATGGAGAAAAGATTGAGGTTGTCCAAGATTTTGCTTTGCTTGGGCCTATAATCAACACCCGTGGAAGCAGCAGTCAAGAAATCAAAAGACGCATTACTCTAGGAAAAGCTGTGGCAAAAGATCTCTTTAGAGTATTGAAAAGCAAAGATGTCACATTGAAGATGAAGGTGCATCTGACTCATGCCATGGTATTTTCAGTGGCTTCATATGGTTGTGAAAGCTGGACATTGAACAAGAGAGACAGAAAAAGAATTGATGCTTTTGAATTGTGGTACTGGAGACGTCTATTGAATATACCATGGACTGCCAAAAGAACCAACAAATCTGTCCTAGAAGTACAGCCTCAGTGCTCCTTGGAAGCAAAAATGGCCAGACTGCGTCTTACATATTTCGGATATGTAGTCAGGAGAGAACAATCCCTGGAGAAGGACATCATGTTTGGAAGAGTGGCAGGTCAACGCAAAAGAGGAAAACCCTCCACCAGATGGATTGACACAGTGTCTGCAACAATGGGCTTAAACATAAATAAGATGGTTTGCCTGGCACAGAATCGTCAAGTGTTTCAATCTGCTGTACATAGGGTCACTATGAGTCGGACTCGACTCGACAACACCTAACAACAACAACAACAACAACATCTGTGTATCATGGTTTGTTTTTTGGAATGCTAGGAAATATATTTATCTGTCTCTTTCTGTCTGGCTTTCTGTTTCCAACCCTGGGTTGAATCCTTAGCTTTGCTCTGCTACGGATCTACAGTCCTAGCACAAAATTTGTTTTTAGTGTTTGGGGCTAGGGTTTGAACCAAAGTCCTCAGGCATGCTAAGAACCCTTTTTCCCACTCAGCTATGGCACCAGTCCCTGAAAATAGTATTCATCTGTTATCTTTCTTCCAAAAACACTGAACTTGATCTTTATTACAACAGAATTTCTCAATTTGAAATGTTTTCCTGAGAACAAACACAGGCTTTGGGAACGGTTTCTTTAGCGACCCAACAAAACATGGCATACCTGTATTTTCTCTAAATTCTGTTTGAAAATTGAACATCTTTCTTTAGTTCATGTGTTTTCTTCTTTTTCTCAAGGTGGGGTGAGACTGACTGCAGGTTTGCACTTTGGGTTTCATTCCAGGAATCTCTTTAGGAAGACCCCTGTCATAGTGAGTTGCCCTTTCAGATTTCTATGATGTGGCAGTGATGGTGTTGCCCACCATCCTGCAATCCAACTGTGATTACGATTTGCCCATTTCCCACTTTAGTTCTGCTGTTCTTTGAGGATTTCAAATCTCAGTGTTTAGGCAGAGAAACTTTTTCATTGTATCTTCCTCACACCTTCTTCTTCTATTGTTACGAAATTTTGCCCTTTTTCAGGTAGTACATTTTGTCTTACAATGTCTTTTGTGTGGTATGACCTGTCTTCATTTATGCTATTTCTGATTCTATCTGTATAGAATATCTTTTTTTGAAATATATATGATCTTTTTACTTTTACTCTTTGTGTGTTTGTACCCAGACTGTGTGTGTCTGTGTAACATATTGTAGGGTGTACACTGAAAGGGTGTTTGTCCCTACAGTTGTGAATGTGGAGAATTACTGTATATTCTCATGTGTAATACACACCCAAGTCTAATATGCAGACTTTGGCGATTCCTGAAATAGAAATAAGTTCACAATTCTGATTTACTGTTTTCTTTCAACCACTTCTAGTATGTTGGGTGACAGAATAATCTGCTTGGTACGCATGGGAGCTTTTCAATGTTCTAGAAGTCCCAGAAGAGGTTGGCTTTTGCGCCCAGCTGCTCCAGTGCTTTGTCTTGCCCGGAGGAAAGCTTGACTCACACTAGGGATGCACTCAACTGCTGCTTGCCTCTTTGTCATTCCATAGCAGTAGACCTGTGTGCACAACAGAGATGGATAGTGGAGTTGATCGTGAGCGTTCTGTGTGAATCACGTCTAATCTTGTGTGCCGGGGAAATTGCAATGGATTTCTGGATTGATGCTATGCAAATAATTTATGCATAACGTGAGAACCCACTTCATGCTTTTGTTTTTAGAATGTGGGAAGTGCTTGTTGCAATCACCCTACACTAAAATTATGGAAGAGGGACACCAGAAATCTAAAACACTATCCTGTAGAGTAAAAGTCATAGGTGAAGCAGTTTGGTGCACAGAGAAGGGAAACCACAAACCCACGGCAGTTTTTGTAGTTGATGGAAACAATATGGGACTGGTGGAAACAAACGGAGGCAATTAGCAAGTGAGAGATGTAAGTAGAGAATGTCACTAGTTTCTAGACAGAGTGATTTCCAGTATTTAATGAAGCAGTTTTCATGATCTTTCAAGAGAGACCCAGAACTGGAACATTTGTGAGTCATGGTGTACTTAGGAGGAAGTGATAATGAAGGCCAGATATTTGAAGATTTCTCAGAGTTGTTTTGCAGCTTATAAGGGCCAGGTTAGAAGGTTTATGCATACTGTGGGGCTGGTGTTGTGACGTAGAGTGAAGATGTGCCAAAAGCTCCCAAAAGATTGTGAACAAAATATTGTTGAACTATCAGTAATACATCACCAAGCTGGAGAAGACAGGATATTTTCTGCTAGGGCAAATGCAATGCTGTTGAAACTGCTGTTTATTTTCCTATGTCCCCAAACAACACGTTGCAGAAGAAATATATAATAAAGGTTCTTTTGAAAACCACTGGTTGCAGAAAGCTTTGCTTAATAGTAATGTTGGTAGCAACAGCTGATGGGAGAAAACTATGACCCATTTTCATTTTGAAAAGGAGAACTTTGTTGGATGCTGTGGTGCGTGGCTGAGACCCAGCAACTTGGGCAGCAGAGGCAGGAGATATTCAGATTCGAGGCAAGAGGTAGGCTGTGTCACTTAGCAAGATACCATATGAAGATAAAGATTAAAAACGGGATGGTGAGTACAGCTAAGTTGTATAGCACCTGTACAGCATGTGTGAGGCCCTGAGTTCAACTTTCACATACTGACAAGACACAGAAATAACATTTTACATAACTTGGAAGCATTTGTGAAGGATGTTGCTACAGAGCCTAAGACGAGCTGATATTGGAGTGTTTGCAAATAGTGGGGAGTCATAGACCTAAAGCCTTTTTATATCAAATGTCAATCCTTGTTCTTGATGCATTCAAAAGCTATCTTACTGATTCCTTGAAGGAGGAGCTCCTGAAGATGAACACTGAGCGTGTTGTCATCCCATGAGGAACGACATCAGTGTTGCAAGCAGTGGACGTGTCCATTAATCAGCCATTCCGAGGCAAGTAGAGACAACAACGTTGTTGTGAAGTGTGTATCTTGCCCATGAATTAATGGAAATGGGGAAAACCAGATGCCCAACTCCTTCAGAAATGTCGTGGTCAGTTTGGAGACACACAAAGCCATCCCAGAGAGCATCATTAAAACTTTCAAAAAGAGCCATGTAACTGTGGATCGGTTTGAAGATGTCATCTGATGGGAGGATGTTGAAGATAAATATGAGGGTGAAGTGATGGGGAGCACTGATAACGTCCTAGTGTCAAGTGATAATGATGAATGGGATGGACAATACGTAAATGATAATAATCATCATAAGTAATATGTTATTGCACTGTATTGTTTTAATAGATAGCAGTTTTGTATAGCAGTTTTGTAGTTTTCTCATAAAACAGGTGTTGAGCAATGTCCAATGCACAAGACGTTCTGGTTCACATCTCTTTCTTTACCCTCTGAATCTGTTGTACGCGTGCAGTTTAGAGAATATAGAGTCTACTCTTAGAGGTCTTCATATTGAGGTTTTGTATATTCCCAGAATAAAGTTAAAATCTTGCCTTTTTCACCACAGGGTGTCTCCCTTTCTCTTTGTTGAAGTGTTCGTGTTTCCACAGGTTCTGCACTCCTTCCCTTTCCCCCTCAATCTATGCTTCATTCACTCTGATGGATTGAGGTATCATCGTAGCGCTTTCCACATCTTATCTTGTGCTGACATCTCCCTCCTTACATGCAGAATCTCATCCTGTTGCCACTGCAGGAGCCCACATTTGAGAACTGAGCTATTTCCGCTATGATGGGGCCACGTGTATGTCAGTTGCCATCAGATTGCTCTTCCATTTCGGAAACTTCACTTGAAACCACAGTATTTAACTAGCTTCAGTAATGCTTGTACCTGGAAGTAATGCTTCCCCTTGTCCCATGTGTCCAGCAAGTTAATATCATATTGTTCTTGCTTTTACTTTTCCTTATCGTCTTTTAAACTTACTCTCTCCTGTATTTTTATGGCTCTTTGTCCTAATGTTGCGTGGTAATTTCTCACCATTTTTTTCTTATGTGACTCTTACATAAACTTCCTATTATTTTTATTGTACTGTTAAATGTTAAATGTAAACATGATTATATGACTGGTTCATACATGATATCATAATTTACATCTTACTGTTATGCAAATGGCAGTAGTCACAATGGTTCTCTAAACAATCATTTGGCATAAAGGAAGGAGGTTTTGGAATGCAGTTATATATGGTTTGTGTATAAGTAATTAAAGGATATGCGTTTGTTGTTGTTAGGTGCCATCAAGTCAGTATCCAACTCATAGTGACCCTGTGTACAATAGGCAAAACACTACTGTCAGTGCTTCTCTGCTGTTCACAGTATTTTCAATGGCAGATTGATTTTGGGGAGTGTGTTTCTAGGTCCGTATCCCAAGCATGCAGCACCTGTTGTTCCCAGGAGGTCTCCCATCCAAGCACTAACCAGGCGTGACTCCGCTTAGCTTCTGAGCTCTGTCAGGATGTGATGCCACAGGGCTACGGCTGCAGGATATAGGTACACAATATTGCCACTGTCTCTCCTTTTGGCCCAGTGTTACTCCACTAGATGAGGTGTGCGTAGGTTCGTTAAGGTGGTGTGTCCTCTTTGTGCCCTGGTAAGTACATGTCTTGCGTTGCCTGCTGTTCATGGAACATGGTTCTTATGGAGGAGCTAAGCATCTTTGCTGTTTTAGGGAAATGTCATCTCATAATACACAGTACAGCTATCTTTGCTTTGCTTTGTCATCCCAGTCTACATTGAACTTATGTAATCAATTTATCTAATACATTATTTCAGATGTGTTTTTAAACCTATATCCTCAAATACTAAAATCCTTTTGTTTTGTTTGTTAGGTGCCGTCGAGTCGGTATCCGACTCATAGCCACCCTCTGTACAACAGGGGAAACACTATTGTCAGTGCTTCTGTGCTGTTCATAGGGTTTTCAATGGCAGATTGATTTTTGGGAGGGGGTTGCCAGGTCCTTCTCCCAAGCCTACAGCTTCTAGTGTTCCCAGGTGGTCTCCCATCCAGGTACTAACCAGGCCCGACCCTGCTTAGCTTCTGAGATCTGACGGGATCGGATGCCACAGGGCTACCGTTGCAGGCCTAAAATCCTTAGTGGAACATAATTTTATTAATGGTAATCACTTATTAAGAATAGTGTTTCTGGATGTAGGATATGAAGTTTGTATAAGTATTAATGTCCTTGTTATGTGCCGGCAATCAGTTCCTCCAGCTCATAGTGACCCCTGGTCCTTGGGTTCCCAAAAACCAGTTGAACTGATCAGATGAGAATCACAAGGATGACTCAACCCTCTCAGGAGTTAGAGTGCTGCCTAGAGGGCTATGTCTGCTTTTATTATGGTTAAACAAAGCTCAGGATCATCGTAGAGGACAGCACAAGATAAGTTTAAAGCATAACATAGGAACAGAGCTAACAGAGAGCAATGCCATTGGGTAAGGTACAATTCAGCATATGCTGATTATTATCCTTGTAATTACTAATAGGCACAATGGCAAAAATTCCAAATGACAGGAAGCAGTGATCCCCCAAGAATTTGCCCTCAGATCCCTGACAATTCTGGGAAGTCAGTCTGCATATTCCTCAGAGTGAAATCTCTGCCTCAGGTCACAGAGAGCTCTGTAGCTATAATTAAGTACATAAGAATTTATAACAGTGACTTTCTGTGTAACAGAAGGAAACACTTGGCCTGGTGCTATGTCAAGGCTTCTTTGCTATTCATCAGGTTTTCAGTGGCTAATTATTTTTCTGGATTTCCTGAAGAGTGGGCTACTAGGTCCTTCTCCAGCTTTGAGAGAGGCTGGGATGGAACCCAGGGCCTCAGTGGGCACAGAGCAGCAGTATACCAATGGACCTAAAAACAGCCCTACAGTATTTATAGTGGTTAATAAATTATTACTCTGTCAGGGTACAAGTGATATGATTTTTTTTCTTTCTGCCTGCCTATGTTTAGAATTTAAACCAAATTCCATGTTTTGTAAAATACATGTTGTGAGAAGTAGACGGTGACGTATTGGTGGTCCCTGTCTGGTGACCCAGGCTGAGGAGTGGAGTTGAGGAGAAACGTGCCATTGCGGGGTTTGGTGTCGTTTGAGGACGTGGCCGTGCACTTCAACTGGGAGGAGTGGCAGAACGTGGATGCCACTCAGAGGACGCTGTACAGGGATGTGATGCTGGAGACCTATGGCAGCCTGGTGTCACTGGGTGAGCAAACTCCCCGTAACTCCCAGAAGCCACAGCATTTCCCTGTTAGGAAAATTCAGGACACATTTCTGTGGCTTCCTGTTATTCTCTGTGAGATTCCTGTCCAAGAGAAATGTGTCCTGCCTTCTTAATGAATGTTCATATTGACCCCTGATCTCCCAGTTACTGAAGCCAAACTGCTGTTTTACAAAATCCTGCATTATTTTCCATTGACAGGACGGTGTGTCCACAAGCCGGAGCTGATATTGAGACTGAAGCAAGGAGCAGTGCTGTGTGAGGGAGCAGAGCCACAGTTCTGGCCCCTGGCAGGTCAGTCAGTGTGTGCTGGGCAGGAAGGAGGGATGCGTCAAAGTCATCAGGGGCTGGGAGTGTTGAGCTTTTTCATCACCTTTTCCCGTGTGCCAGAAGTGAAGCAGCTGGTCTACATGCACAGAGAACTCCTATGATATCACCCCAGGGAGGCTCTCACACATACCAGCCTGCCTTTGATTTTGCTGAATATATTTTATATTTGTCCCAAATTAAATCCCTTTGTTCTTCCTATTAGATGTTTTTCCTGATTGTTCACTTCTCCAGGATTCTCTTTTGTCCTCTCTCCTACCATGCAGGCAAGTTACCGTCCCCATTCATTTTTACATTCAGCTGTTCTTTTAGCATATCTTAACCCAGAAGGTTTTAAGCTGTAGAAATTTTATACGTCTATGGATAACAATGATCAACATAGTGTCTCTCTTATATTGAGTTCACATTCTAATGAGAAGGAAACCAGAGAAATGTGAAATATCTGGCTAAGAGGAATGTGCAAAATTAACCAAAGTGAAACCAACAGATATAATTGCCTACGATGATGCACGAGGCTTGGTTGGAGAGGGCAGTTTCACGAAATTCTTAAGTATTTAGTTTGGCTTGATTTCTAATCAACTTCACACTTTTCCCACATTTATGTAATATATTCAGGTGAATATAAAATCTAGATTGAAGGGTGGACATCAATGTTGAAGATAGAAATTTTGATATCAGTAGATTGAAGCTAGTATAAAGTCAGTCTTATAGAGGAGGTCACCAAGAAGTTGCCATGATAGTGAATAAATCGACACTGAAGGCTGTATAGCACGTATCAAAAATCATGAATCTTAAAAAGACCCACATATATAGGAACATGGAAAGAGGTAGTTCTTCAACTTTGAAGGAAAGGGAGATGATTTGGGGACCTATGACCAAATCATCTAAAGATTTCTCCTTAGAAGTCTCAGGAACATGTTTGACAGTTGAGTTGTAAATTACCTTTTTCTTCCTCATTCTGTGGACATCATTCGAACACAACAAAAATATGAGACATTTATATGTCAGTCAGTTTTGGCAAGTTATGTGGTTGTTGTTATGAGACAGGGTCTCAGTATAGCCTAGCTTGCCTTGAAGTCACAGTCTCCCTGCTTCAGAGCCTTGACACCTGTATTTTCCATGAAACAAGGAACAGCTGGAACATTCGTGCACAAAAAAAACTTTTAGAACCAGTGAGTTAGGTAGTAGACATGCATCATATCATTGATTGGGTTGCCGGGGCAATGCCAAAGGTGTTGATCTCAGAAGGAGCCAGAAAAGCAGTTTTCAAAGATGTGAGCAGAGCCCGAGTGTGGAACTAATCACTTTTGTTCAGTTAGTAAGGGATCCCTTCAGTAGTGAACTAAAGCATCCCACATCTGTTATTGTTCAGAGAAGCAGGTAGATCAGGTTAATTTAGGAATGTAGACAAAGCCATCTTCGTCTAGCATGGATAGAAAGGAGAGTTGAAATCTACCCAATGCCTGTCATCATTCCCCAGAGGAGGGTGGAAATTACACACATAGAAGTACAAAATCTTTTCTCTGAATCATGTTGTTATTTGAATTACAGACAAATGGCCTTCTACTGTCCTGCAAGTAGCTGATCCAGGAAGACATTGCTGTCTTCAAAGCAGAACAAGGAAACTATCAGTTCTGATACCCATTGTTGTTATACAAATAACCTAGAGAAAAGGAACAGGGAAAACAACTAGCACTCATGATGATAAGAAAAGTACAAGTAGATAGTGGGCAAATATTTTTGGCAAATATTTCTTCATGACTTAAAAAATGAAAAATTTAGCCATATGTGGTGGCATTTACCTGTGACCCCAGCACTGAGGAGTGGGAAGGAGGAAGATCATGATTTCAAGTCCCGACTGGGTACAGTAGCAAGTTTTAGCTAGCTTGGGAATGTCAAGGTACCCCATCTCAAAAAGCAAAAAAAAAAAAAAAAAAAAGCAGCATCAAGAAAAGCACTATTTAATGTTTGAAAATGTTTTCCATTTATTACATGGTGTGAATAAGAAGAAAAACCATATACATTGTTAACCTCATGACATTTCAGTCAACAGTGGACCCCATGTATTATGATGGTCCCATAAGATTATATTGGAATTCAAGAATTCCTATCACCTACTGACATTGTAGACTTTTTATATAGGCCAATGCATGGCCCACATGTTTATGATGATGATATTGTGAATAAACGCACTACCCTGCCTGTCATTGCAAACTTTAGCACATACAAATACATGTACAATACCATTGTACACATGAAATATGTGTACTAGCGCTGGGCGTGGTGGCGCATGCCTGTGATCCCTGCAGCTCAGGAGGCAGAGGCAGGAGGATCGCATGTTCGAGACCAGAGGCAGTCTACGTAACTTAGTGAGACCCTGTCTCAAAAAGTAAAAAAAAAAAATGGGCTGGAGGCACAGCTCAGTGGTCCAGCCCTTGCAAAGCATGCAGGCATGAGGCCGTGGGTTCAATCCCCAGTACTGCAAAAAAAAGAAAAAATAAATATCCGTACTATATCATTGTTCTTGTTAGGTCCATACTTGCTAATTATTACTCTGAGCATGTTAGTGTAATGATATCTGTACCAATTAACTTATAATGGAAAAAAGTTCAATTTGCCTTGTGGTTCTGGAGATTTTGGTTCAAAATAGTTGAATTCCATCCCTTTTCACCATTGCTGATAGGGGAACATCACAATGGGAGCATGTGATAGCAATGTGCTTATTACATTGCGAGTTAGGAAAGAGGAGGAGAGTAGGGGATGAGGTAGAGGAGGGGTGTCTCACAGTCCCCTTTGATGGCATTTGTTCAGTGACGTCAGACCTTCCACTAAGCCCAGCCTGTTCACAGCACCTCCCAACACAGCCAACCTGGGGAAAAAAACATCACACAGGCCTTTGGAAAACACTACACATTCACACTGTGGCAGTAATAATAACAAATGCATTTGGAGCTGATTTATGTGTTTTCTCTGCTGTAGTTGCTTTATCATGATTGTGTTAGTGTACATTCTTTGTACTTATTAAAAAAGCTTATTGTTATATTATCTATAGCCATGGTGCCCTGTTATCCAGTGTTTCTTGATCTTGCAAGCTAAGCACGGTCGGCCTGGTTAGTCATTGAATGGGAGGCTACTTGAATATAGCAGGTTTTGCATCTAGGGAGAAGGACCTGGCAACCCACTCCTGAACACTCTGCCATAAAAAACCCTGTGAGTAGCACAGGAGCATTGATAACATTGGCAGGCATGGCACAGTATCAGAGTGTTTTGTTGTGTTGTACATAGGTCATTATGAGTGGGGCCTGACTTGACAGCTTATAACAAAAACAATATTGTTAGTCATTGGGCTGTTACCTTGGGAGGTGCCTCATACATCTTGTGTTTATTATGTCTCTTGATTTTTTCACAGGCCAAGGAAATGATTTTCCTTTGCCAGCTAGGTTTGTGTAAGCCTCCTCTATGTTCACACAATACTACAATTAACTAAGAATACATTTTCTTCAATGTATTCTTGCAATTAAGCCTTCCATGTGTGTCCTCAAATAATCAAAATTCATTCTCTATAGATATTAAATTATAGACTGGTAAGAGGGGAAGAAACACCTTTACATTTGCATGAGCATTTCATAAAAAATGCTTATGTATAATTTATGGATACTTTTTTATTCTCATTTTAGATTTCCAGAAATTGGATGAGCAAGTTGTGCTGAACCGGGACAGTCAAGACAGACCTTTGTGGCAAGTTGTAATCACAAAGAACAACCCATCAGCTGAAGAGATAGTTAGATCCAGAAAACAATGTAACTTGAGCTCACACTATATTTCAAACCGGGTAATACAAAATGGAAAGGGTTTAAGACCTAGGCAAGAGGGGTTCAGTGTATGTGAAGACATGGTTCTCTCTGTTGAGCCTGAAGAAGTGCAGGCTGGAGAGGCATCTGTCGTGTGTAATGTAAGTGTAAAATCCCTCAGATATCCACAGCAGCACAGGATTCATGTTATGAACCAGGGCTTTGAGCAGGGTGGACAAGTTGAAGCATTAAACCCAGAGACAAGAGTATTGAAACATCAGAGGGTTCATGTGGGCAAAATCTCTTATAAAGGTAATCAATATGGGGAAGGTCGTGATGAGTCATTTTTCACTGATGCAAAGCCAACTCAGTTAATGAAAAAAGCTTTGTATAAAACACCTGTCATCACTCCGGACCAGCAAACACATACAGGAGGCAAACCTTCCCAGAGCACAGAAGAGAAGGAGGTCTTCACTAGGAGTTCACTCCTTACAATTTTCTCAGAGGACAGGTTTGGGGAAAAGCTCCCATGCATGTCAGCAGTGTAAGAAAATATTCAGGAGTAAGTCACATCTTACCATCCATCAAGGAATCCACACAGGGGAAAAGCCTTATCGATGTACTGAATGTGGAAAATCATTCTCCTGGAAATCATATCTGAGCAAACATCAGAGAACTCACTCTGGAGAAAAACCATATGAATGTGAGGAATGTTAGAAAACTTTCCACCTTAGTAACAGCCTTACTGAACATCAGCGTATTCACACAGGCGAAAAACCCTATGAATGTCATGAATGTGGGAAAACTTTTCGATGTAAAGCAACCCTGACTGTACACCAGAGAACCCACACAGGAAAAAGACCCTATGAATGTAATAAATGTAGGAAAACTTTCAGGTATAAGTTAGGCCTCACTATACACCAGAGAACTCACGTAGGAGAAAAGCCCTATGAATGTAATGAATGTGGAAAAGCCTTTAACCAGAAGTCACACCTCAATAGCCATCATAGAATTCACACAGGAGAGAAACCCTGTGTGGAATGTGGGAAATCATTCAAGGATAAATCAAAACTCACTGAACATGAGAAACTCACAGAGATGAAAACCCCTATAAATGTAAAGAATGTAAGAAGACTTTCAAGAGTCAATCTGCAGTCATTGTACATCAGAGAATGCACACAGGGGAGAAGCCCTATGAGTGTAATGAATGTGGGAAAACCTTTTTCCAGAAGAGCCACCGGGATGTGCATCAGAGAATTCACAGAGGAGAAAAGCCCTATGAATGTAACGAGTGTGGGAAAATGTTTTCCCAGAAAGGAGCCCTTACCGTTCATCAGAGAATTCACACAGGGGAGAAGCTTTATGAATGTAATGACTGTGGGAAAACCTTTACCCAGAAGTCCAGTCTTGATTATCATAAGAGATCTCAGGGGGAAAGCCATATACATGTGATCAATGTGGGAAAACCTTCACCCAGCAGTGCAACCTAGATAAGCATTTGAGAATGCACACACCAGGAAGGCCCTATGATTGTGGGAAAGCCTTTAGCAAGAAGTGTAATGAGCATAAGAAAACCAGGAGAGAAACCTTATGAATGTAACAATATGGAAAAATGTATTCCCACAAGGGAATGCCCAACACGCATAAGAAAACTCACACAGGAGAGAAATCTTATGAATGTGAAGAATGTGGACAAATGTTTCCCACAATTCCAACCTCACCTGGCACCAAGTCAGAGAGGAATCACTGTTAGAATGTTATGAATGTGGCAATGTCACTTGACGGAAATCCTACCTCAACAGGACATGGGACTCTCACAGGGAGTGATCTTATGTGGCAGAGCATGGTCGTGTGTTCTCGAAATCCACTGTTTTGTCTCCAAAGCCATTATTGTGGTGGACCATGTAGCTGGTCTCTGCTGATGTTATATCCAGGCCTGGTTTATAGAAACTTGTGCAGTCCTCTGATTTCCCCTGTCTTGTAGAACTGAAGTGCATCATGGTGGCCTTCATAGGTGTGAGGATGTCACTCTGGTCTTAGATCATAGGGGGAATTGATTGGAGATACCTTCTCTCTTCCGTCCTTGATCCCTCCACTTGGCCTTTTTGTGTGGGGTCCCCAACCACTATGCTGCAGATCGGTACCCTCTGGATTTATAGCCATTCCCCTAGAAATTCAGAGATATTCCTAAATATTAAATGGACCCACATAGCCAAATCAATCCATGAAGTGAAAAAAGGAAGCATCACAATATCAGATTTTAAAATATGCTAGAGACATACAATAACCAAAACTCCAGGGGACTGCCATAAAAACAAAATAGATTAATGGTAGAGAATATAGAACCAAGAAGTGAAGACACAAATTCACAGACAATGGATTTTCAATAAAGTCTTCAAGAACATACAGTTGACAAAGGAAAGTTTCTCCATAAAACATGATGGAAAAATTAAGTGTCTGCGTGCAGAAGAAGAAATTATACTTGTTTCTCATTCAAGGACCCTTTGTCGAAAAATAACTTAGAAAAATGAATAAACCCTACATATGTAAAACCTACAATATATACACAAAATAAAATGCATCAAAGAGTTAAATGTAAGACTTGAAACTATGAAACTCCTAGAAACAGGGAATTCCTTAGTTCAGGGAAAGAGTTTTGTGGAATGACTCTCAAGCCATAGAAAACAAAAGCAAAAGTGGATTGATTGGATATCCTCAAGTGAAAAAGTCTCTGCACAATAATGAAACACACTCAACAGAGTGAAGAGAGAACCTACGGAATTAGATAAAATATGTGCAAACTACTCATCTGACAAGAGGTTCATATCCAGAAGATATAAAATCCTCAATAATAAATCACAAAACAAAAAGAACAAGTTCTGATGATAACCTGTTGCAAGGAGGAGTTTCAAAGACTGTCGACAAAAATGTAAATCAGTATAGCCATTTAGGAAAGTAGTATAGAGGTCTGAACCAAACTAGAAAGAGAACTGCAATATGATCCAACAATCCATTGTGGATATGCAAGTAAATCAAAAAGAAAGGAGCTACACTTTTGGTCCGAAGCCAGTACTACAAGAAACATCTGCACATGTGTATTTACTGCAGCACTATTCACAATAACCAATATGTGGAATCAAGTCAGGTTTATATATATGTAAATATATAAACACACATAAACATAGATATACACAGACACACATATGTGCACACATTAATACAGAATGGCGGGTGCATACATATATATACGTGATGGAATACTATTCAGACACAATGAATAATGAAAACCTCTCACTGGGAGCAAATTGGATGAAAGTAGAAGACATGATGTCAAGTGAAGTCAGTCAAGCAGAGGAAAACAAAATACCACATGTTCTAACATGTATGTGGAAGCTAAAAGTTGATATCATCAAAAGAGAAATGATAACCAAAGCCTGGGAAATGTGTGGAGGAAGGAGATGGAGAGAGCATGGTTTACAAGGTAATCAGGGCCAAGGAGCACATGGATAAAGGGAAGAATTTCTAATGCACAGTAGGATAACCCTACATGACAACAATTAAATGAATGGTCACATCAGAAAACCCTGATGAATTCATTTTTTATTGGAAGAGATGATGTAAAATAACATGTGAAAGTATCATGCTTTGTAAAGATAATTTTGTTTTACTGAAAATTTTATGTCCATTATTCACAGGATATGGGGTGAATTATATTATCTTTTTCTTACCATGAACTGAAGTTTTAAAATGTTTGAAAAGCACAAGTTATTCTTACTCATCTTACTTTTAAGATGTGTTCACCAAGAAGCCTCTCTACACTTTGTCACTACATATATGTGCCCACTGGAAGAGAACAGGGTAATGTTAATGGTCTTCACTTATCCTGCTCCTGGGCATGTGAGTATGTTTTATGCCCTCCTGTGTGTACTGTGCTGCCATGGACCATGGCTTCATAGGCTCAGACATCAAATATAATGGCAGGTGAAGTGCATCTGTGCATTATTTCAATAGGATTTTTTGAATGGGGTGGCTATGAGGAAATGTTAACAATGAGAAGGAGGGTGGAACTCCAGGGATGTAAGTGATGCAGGGGCAATTAGTCCTATTTACATGTTTTAAAAAATGCTGTTTCCACCCTTCTGAAGGTGCTTTCTATTCTTTTCATCTCAGAACTCTTTCTTCCACATTTGTTCCTACTTTCTCTGTACTTTACATGTGTTGGGGATTTTTAAAATCATATCTCACAACTAGGGTCCCTCATAACAGCCTGACGGGATGACCCCTAGTTGACCCCAGGGCTCATCTCACTCACTCAAACCAGCCCCTCCCATCGAGTGAGCAAAGATGACACCTGGCCAGTTTGACCTGCCCTAACCACCCTAAATTTGATTGGCTCCCCTTAGCATTTTTGGGTAATAACTGTCCCTACCTGGCAGGTATGACACTTTACCTGCTGTACCTGTCAGGTGTGTGCCCTGATTTGCTGAATCCCAACATGTGACCCCTCCGGGACCCTATAAAAGTAGGGCTCCCGGACCCCACCTTACCTCACCTTTCTGATCATCCCTCAACTGTCACCTGACCCCCATCACCTGGACCAGCACTCCCAACTCCAGGAAGATCTTCTAGCAAGCTGGCGGGATCAAGACCAGGGGCCCCGAAGAGCCAAAGGGTTCAAGCAAGGCACGAAGAGCCTCCCAATTCCTCCCATCCTTGGGAAGGAGGGAGGTAAAGAAGGCAACCTGTGAGAGGCAAGATCAACTGACCTCCACGGAACACCGCAGCTGTGGCTGTGCCTTTAAGGCTGAGCTATACCAGCACTCAGCCTGCAGCATTCCATGCTGCGGGCTTAGAGCCAGCACTTAAAGAGCACATAGAGCTCTGCACTATAAGGGTTGCTTGCTCCTTGCACCCCATCAGGGGAGCACCCAATAAACCTTACCTTCCCTGTTTTACCAACGGAAGGTCTCCCGAAGTCCTCCATTTGCGCCACTGGTTAACTTCCACCCTGTTCAGTAAGTCCCCGATACTTACTGGTTATGTTGTAGGCTGGCTCTAATGGTAGCCGGGCTAGAGCCAAAACCGCAACATACATGTTGAAAGCTATAGCCTTCCTCCCTCCTGCCTGCACCATTCACATGGGCTTTGAATCAGACCCTGGGGTGGCAGGTGCTGCAGGTGGAGATCAGGCTAGTGCTGCCATTATTATCTCTCCATTTTTAGGTTTTTATACTCTTTCCATGTGCTTAACTTCCACACCCTGTCTCCTCCTCTTCTTCCTCCTACCGCTCCTCCTATGATGGTCAGGCTCATAGATGGAAGAAGAGGTGAAGATCATCTCAAGAGGAAGAGCACAGAGGAGCCACATACTGGAGACAATGGTGATAGAGCAGAGGCTAGTTAGAATTGCCCTTTCACCTCAGTGTTGGAGTGGGCGAGTGAGTACTTTTGTCTGAGGTGGGAGTTTGCCTTTCCCTCTGTGGACATGTATTGTGTATGCATTACCTTTCCTGTGGGTGGTGAAGGTTCCCTAGTTTGCCAGACTCTAGCCTGGCTCCTATGAGCCCTCTTCTTCAGGAGGCCTCAGTCTTGGTCTGTGAGGACTTGAACACAACCTCACATAGTTTCTAAGAGTTAGGGATCTCCCATCTAGGGACAATCCTAGCACCATTACCATGCCCACCTGAACAGAGTAAAGCCTGTGGAAGAATGTTGTTTATTCCAGCTGCTACCTGATAACAGGGTGTGATAGCAGGCCTAGGTCACCTCAAAATCACTCTGGTTCCTCAAAAAAACTAGCCCTTAATAAAAGCTGATAAGGGCAGGTGTGTCATGAGATGGCTGGGGTAGGGCCTAATTAAGAAACATGTGGTGGCTCTAGATAACATTGTAAATGGTCGCTAGATAACTTTGTAAATGGTTAAATTCAGGGAATTCCTGCAAAGGGCTAAACTCTGGAAAATGAAAACTTACTTTGTACCCCCAACCTTTTACCATAAAAAAAGTTTCTCCTTCTGTAATTCTGCTTCTCCTTCCCTACCCTATAAAGCCCCTAAACACTGTGAGTTGATGCTGCTTAGTGAAAGTCCACTCCTGGGACTGAAAGTAGCTGGCTGGCCAGTCTAAATAAACTTTTCTGCTCCTGATCCGTTTGTTTGTGTCTTGGAGTATTTTTCTGGGGTCGAGCTGCTGGGTACAACAAGTGCCCAGTCTCCTGGATTCTGTGGGAGCACAGAAGCACAGTTCCATAGAGGCAGCTCACCAATCCAGGTGGGTTTCACATGGGCCTAATCCTCCCTCACTTTTACAACTTTTTTTTTTTCTTTTGTGGTACTGGGGGTTGAACCCAGGGCCTTGTGCTTGCATGCTTTGCAAGTGCTGGACCACTGAGCTGCATGCCCTGACCCTTTTTTTTTTTTTTTTTTTTTAGTTTTTTGAGACAGGGTTTGCTGAATTACACAGACTACCTCTGTTCTAGAACTTGTGATCCTCCTGCCTCCACCTCCCCAGCCACTGGGTTGACAGTTGTGTGCCACCACACCGGGCTCACTTTCATAACTTTTAATGTTCATTATGCCACTGAAGGCTTCGTTTCCCTCTCATTTATCTCATTCTTTCTTGAAAATGCCTAGGCACCTCTATACAAACTGAAGTTCAGTTCCTATCACTCTTTTTATGAGCAATAGTATATTATTAATGAAAGGCTTTCCTTACCATTTGAACTAAAGACGTGCAACCAGCAAAGTAATCTCAGAAATACAAGCTGAAGAGCAAGAAAGTCCACTTAATGTTATGGATCATATCAATACAATAATAAGATCACATGATGTCTCCATAATACATAATATATTTCATAAGATCCATAATTTGTTGATAACATTCAACCAACTTGGAATAGAAGAGACTTGTAAGAGTGATAAAAGGCACATGAAAAACCCTTAGATACCATCGTATATGTTAGTGAAATCTTGTATAATTATTTCCTTACTATCAAAAGCAAGATAATCCATTCTCACCATTTCTGTATATCACTGTATTGGAGGACCTAGCAAAGACAATTTGGCAACAATCTGGCATGATAAAACATACAGTGAATGTTTAGAAGAGTTATTACAGTGAAAGACACATTGTCACTATTCCCACTCAAAATACTCCCCAGGTTGGAACATACCTACCCCATCTTTTTTGGCATATTCTGAATCAGTTCTGGAACACCTTTTTTATCGGTGTCTTTTTAACTGCGCTGTCATGGCTCCCTTGATGTCTTGAACTGATACAAAATGTTTCCCATTCATGGTCATTTTAACTTTGAGGAAGAACCAGAGTTGCATTGTGCCAAAACCAGTGAATTAGATAGAGAGGACACACAGTAATGTCTTTGACAGAGTGATGTGTGACACAGGGCATTGTCATGATGTTTCTTGTTAGGTGCCATCGAGTCTGTGTCTGACTGACTCATAGCCACTCTATGTACAGCAGACAAAAGAGTATTGTCATGCTTCTCTGTGATTCATAGGGTTTCCAATAGCTGATTATTTTTTGGAGTGGGTTGCTGGGTCCATCTTCCAAGCCTACAGCACCTGGTATTCAGAAGCGGGTCTCCCATCCAAGTACTAACCAGGCTGGACCCTGCTTAGCTTCTGCGATCTGATGCCACAGTGGTATAGCTACAGGCTTGTCATGATGCAGGATGAAATAAAAGGTACTCCTGAATGAGGAATTCCATAACTCCTTTAGAAAGTGGGAAGAATGATGGAATAAGTGTACTCAAAGGCAGGGGGGAGTATCTTGTGGTGGAGTAATGGCAATATATCACTTACTGTAATAAATATAAAAAATTTAAATATTCACTGTATTTTTCAATCACACTTCCTAGACTGGAGAGGAAGAAGTACAACTTCTTAGCAGAGGATATGATCTGGTTTTTAGAAATTGTTGGAATCCATTAGATAGAATTAATAAACATGTTCAGGGAAGTATCAGGGTACAGGAAAAATCAATTATATTTTTGTACATAAGCACTGACCTGACCAAGTCAAAAATAAAATTAATGAAAGTATTTTAGTTAAAATAGAAGAAAAAGTAAAATGCTTACCAATAATTTGCCATAAATATATACTTGACCACTTCACACAACTATAGGTGACTGATTTTGGAAACACCTAGGTGTCAATCCTCAACCACTTCTCCTTGACTCTGAGGATATTACTTTCACTGGGAGAATAAAGAGACTGCCTTCATGGTCTTTAAATATTTGAAATGGTCTCAGGATGAGGTATATTTGTATTGCCAAGTTTATGGACAGAAGAACAAGGCCCAAACATAGGCACTGATGAACCACATCCTACAGAGTGAGATATGCAGCAATTCTACCCACCTATCTCCTATCAGTCATGCTGTCCTTAAAGGATCCCCATGTATCATTCTAAGGCATGGTTAAAAGAGCGACTGGAGATCCAGGGTGCTGAGGAAAGGAAGGTTAAAGATTCCAAAGCCTGTTCCAGGAGAGTCTAGGAAGATGAAGCCTGAAGTGCCAGGATCTGTTGAATAGTCACTTGAGGGGGCGATTTTAAGATCTGAGTAGATACAGCAACTCGATCAAGGCAGGTCATACATTAGGAAAAGAGGAAACCATCCCTCACATCCCCATCTACTCACCTTCAACATTCACCCTCCATCTCACCATGCCCTCCATTCCTCCACACAAGCCAAGCTGAAGTCTGATCACTCAAGTGCAGGCATTTCCCTCTTTAAAGGGAAATGTCTATTGTAAGTGAAGCTCTGAGAAACCCCTGCAGAGATTTCCTGCTTTGTGTTTGGCAGAAAGCAGGAAAGGCAACATTCAGGTCTACCTCACATGTACACAGATATGTAAAAACAACATAAAATATATTTTTCCCCAGGAGTTGTGGATTGAGCCCACGACCTCACACATGTGAGAAAAGTTCTCCTCTACTGAGCTACACTCGTCTTTTAAATATCATTTTATATTTTCAGACTGGGTCTTGATAAATTGTGCAGGGTGTCTCTGGCCTGGAATGTGCCATCCTCCTCCTTTAGCCTCCTGAGTCACTGGGATTACAGGCTGTGCACAGAGCCACCCATGTAATAAATAGTTATTGGAGAGACAACATGGGTGGATGGATAGAACTTGAGATCTGCTGTGCAAAGTATTATGAGACCCTGGGGCGTCATTAGACACAATGATTACGGAATGCATCTGGCCTACCCTCTCGCAATTTTATTCCTCTATGTGTAGTACGGGATGGGATTTAGCTCAGCTGGTAGAGCGCTGCGCTGCAGTCTCTGAGGTCCCAAGTTCAATTCCCAGCACCGCAAAAATGGGAGAAGGGCCTGGCAATCCACTCCCAAGACAATCCCGAAATAGTCAGCCATTGAAAACCCTATGAGGGTCGCTATGAGTCGGATACTGACTCGATGGCACCTAACAACAACAACATGTGTAGTACAGTTTTTTTCAGTAGTGACGGGGAACGATTCTTTTAGGGATTCAAAGGCTTTCCTGAGGCAGCCTAGGCAAGTTTCTTACGACTGCACGCACCTAGTCCTCTAATTTTTTTTATTCTGAAACAATCTTCGGCTATGTTGCATTTGCTGCCTCTGACTCTGCAGCTAGGATCCTCCATATTGGTTTGCTGGGTAGCAGGGATTACAGGGGTGCACCACACCTCCTGGCACAGACATCGTTTCTAATGCTTTACCATGCACATATGAAAAAATCCTACGTGGGTTCTATAACAGGAATATGTACACCTGACTCTAAAACAAGCATAAACTATAAATCATCGACCTATTGGCCCGCACGTTTTTTCCCTATTATTCTTTCCCTGTGTCAGGATATAAAAACAGGATGTGACAGTGAAGCGGAATTCCACATCTCTGCCAAGTGTGTAGACACCAAACTGGACAAATCAGACTCCAGGATCTTGTAACATTGCATCGTAGGGATAATAGCACAGCACTTCCTCCTTCAGTTCATGGAAACTGGCGCGATGACTGGCAGAAGTGGCTGCCATTCACTGACGTCATCCGCACGGGCCCGCAGGAAGGGATTCGCAATTCCCTCTGCGCATGTGCAGCGCCCGCTCCGCTATCTTCCCGGAAGTGCAGTACCACTTTCCCTGGCTCTGGCGGTAAGTTTGTGTTCCTCAAGACTGTCGCGTGGACGAAAGGAGGGTGAGCGGACTCGGAGGAGCGTTGTGGCGGGCGGGTGTCCCTCCGCTTGGTGGCGGCAGAAACTGTGGGTTCTTAGGGCGGCGGGGATGCAACGCCCAGCCTGGGCCCCGAGCTCGGTGGGGGGTGAGTCCAGCCGCGGCCCCGCAGGTCTGGGGCTGTGGAAGGGGCCCCTGCGGCCGGCGTCACGGGTCGCTTTGTCGGGGACCGGGCACTGTCGGCCGGCCAGGCCGCGCTTCGTGGTGGACGGAAGCTGGGTGAGACTCTCGGGCGAGGGGAAAGCCCGTGTCCCGGCGGGCGGGACTGGGGGCCGTGTGCAGTCCGCGAGAACCGGCAGACGGGAGTTCCAGTTCCACCTCCGCCAGGCAATATCCTGTTACCGCCCAGCTGACTCAGTTCGTCCACTGTAAGACGAGTGTGTTCAGAGTTGTACTGAAATCCCCCCAGTCCGCGGAAACCCGTGTGGTGTGTGAGCAGATGGAGTCTTGCCGCGTGGCCGCTCAGCTTGGGGGTGTGGTGGGGTCTCTTCTGAAGTTTCTGGTCCTGTCGTGCACCTTGTAGCCTGCCTGGGACTCCTGACTTGAGTTGAGAGAAGTTTATAGAAGAACACGTCTCCGGGGACTGTGGGTTCTCCCAGGCAGATTGCGATACTGGAGGTTGGTCCCGTTGTCTTTGGAACAGAGGAGATGTTAGCAAGATTGAAGGCGTGCGCTGTATGAATAGGAATCCCACCCGCAAGGACACCGTGTCCCTGAACCCTCTCACTGGCGCTTTGGAGCAGAGGCAGAAGTCCCCAGACAGGGGAAGGTGCTATCTGTACACAGCCCAAGGAGTTAATCATCCTATTGCTTAGTGCACACACCAAGGGGAAGTTTGGACCAGCTTTCTGTTGGGAGAGGTGAGCTGTGCTGAGAAGGGCGGACAAGGGAGTAGGAAATGGTCCTCAGTGGAGGGGATTTGGAGGTGCAGGATCTGTGGTGGAGGCGTAGAGTGTCGTACCTGAGAAGATCTGTGCACCGTTCCCTCTGCACACACCGCTGTTCCTTCCTATTTCATGGTTGTTGGTGTTGTCTGAGTTCTCTCAAACCCAGTCTGTCGCCAAATTTGGTATCCAGCGATCTGATGATTCTCCTCCCTGTATTCCGGTAGTTCTTCCAGTTCAAGAAGGGGTTGCCAGTGTCCTTCTACCTTACAAGAAAGATGAAAAAAGTTGAATATGAAGAAGTGAATTGCTTAGGGTTACATGGTTTTTAAACGTTAGGTATTTTGATGTTTTGGCTAGTGTTATCCACTTGACACACTTAAGTCAAACCAAGGGTGGTTTTTGTTTTTTGTTTTTTTTTCGGTTAAAGTTATTGTTGTGAATCACAATTCAGATTAGAACAGGTATCAGTTTTAAATCCTCTGCCTTAGACATCCATGTCCTTTTTTATCTTCAACACTTTCTGGGGTTTTTGTGACTTCAAAGGGGAAAAAACAGTCTTCCCGCGTAGTATCATTATTCTGTTTGTGAAATGGAGGTTCTGCAGGCAAATTTCAGGACCTTATTTTACTTTGTGGAAACAGTATTAGAAGACTGTATTACACTTTTTTTCAGTTTCTTAAAATGTAAATAAAGTGCAATACAGTGCTCACTGATGACTAACAAGTCCTTTTCCTGTTTTTAGAAAGTAAACATGTTATATATAAAGCTGAAAGCATAATTCATTGTCGTGTACACAATTGCTTTTTGTGATTTACATTTCCTCAGTTAGATGTAGCAAACTCACTTGAGTCCATAATTCACTTTTATTGTAATTTTGAAAACTCATGTGCATGGTTGCAAATTTCCGATAATTATATTTGACATACAATTCAAGACTTTTTCCTCCACACAGTTTTGTTAAAAAACTGAATTTCACAAGGTTAAATGTGTCAGTATTTCCTGTGTTAAAAAAACAAACAAAACTTAATGGCTTACCCTCCAAAAAAAAAAAAAAAAAAAAAAAAGAAAACTACCCACTATTTCATTAGGTTAAAGTTCTATGAAAATGCATTTTGGGCTGTACTGACATGGGCTTCTCCTATGCTGGTGTTTCCTGTTTCCTATATGAGGCTTTCACCATGTGTTGTCTTGACTGAGGCTGGTGTGTTCGAGATGGTTTCTCTCTCATGTCTGGTGGTTTGTGGTGGCTCTCAGCTGGGTTCTTTATCTCTGAGAGTGTCCTTAGGCATCTTTAGGACATGACTGTGTCTGAGAAGATAAGTCCTAGTGGGCAAGTTCTTTTCAAATTGGTATTTGCTTATTATTTTCAAATATCCCATTGACCAAAGCTTATCAAATGGCAGAGGTCAGTTTGTTTGACAAACATAATCAACAAGGCCTTGGATACAGGGTGTACTGTCATTGACATGTGTAACTGGAACAATGTACCATAGGACATACGTATTACACACATTTTTCATTATATTATATTGCATTTAAAGTGTTGAGGGGGAAGATGTATGCTTCCTATGATTTTTAGGTATATGAGAACAAGATCTATTGCATTAGCAACACTGAAATGAAACTCTCTGTAGAATCCCTATGTTAATAAGGAGTAGATAACAGAGCCCAACTGGATTTTTATAACCTTTATTTTAGTGGAAACAATATTTCTTTCCTTTTTTAAATTATTAAATTTTAACTTTGTTGTTGTTGTTAGGTGGCATCTAAATTAGTAGGTACTTTATATTTCCATTAACCTCAAAATAAATTGTATGGTGAATCCCTACCAATTACTGTCATCATACATGTCTGTCTAATAGAATTTTGTTTCCTTTTATTTAGGAGTACATGGTAATGCTTCCACATAAATGATTTTTTTGTTTTGGTTGATTTGTTCTGCTTTCCAGGTAACATGTAGGATGTTTAAAAGAGAATCTTTGAGAACACTGCAGCAATTCTCTTTGTAACCCACCCGCTTTTGTCTTCTCTCCCAGCTATGCTTCCAGGGAACTCAGGATTTCTGTGAGCCGAACAAAACTGTGGTGAGTTTTTTGTTTATCCGTCACTTTGTTTTATATTGAACTTAAGAGCTTTATGAGGGCCATATAATAAGTTGGAAAAGTACAAATGGTAAAAATCATCTTTAGGGAAATATAGATATTGAAATAGAGTTGGTTTCTAGGTGACCAACTTTCTCTGCCTCTTTCTTCATTTGGATATGTCAGGTATCCAATGGCTTCCTTTTCAATTTTTAGTCTAACCTTTGCTTATTAGAGACAATAAATAATTCAGCATAATCATGTCTTTTTAAAAAAATGGGCTACCGATTTGTGTATGGTGGCTCACACCTATAATCCTAGTTAGGTGGGAGGTGGAGTCAGGACTATCACAATTTCAAGGCCAGAAGCAGGCTGCATAACTTAGTGTGACCCTTTCCTAAGAATTAAAAAAAAAAAAAAAAAAAAAAAACAGAAGAAAAGGGGCTGGGAGTGTGGCTCAGAGGTAGTGGGCTTGCAAAATGTGCATGAGGTCCTGAGGTTAGGCCCATAGTACCACCAAATACCCCCAAAATATCCAGTAAACAAAAGCACCTACATAGTCTTTGTCACAGACCCTTTTTGCTCTGACCTTGTCTGCCTCCTAATTCGAAGTTGGACAACAGACTTAGAAACTGTGATATTTAGCAGGCACTGTCTATGTGTCATGGGCTGGGATTTAGCTCAGTTAATAGAGCGCCGCTCTGCAGTCTCTGAGGTCTCGAGTTCGATTCCCAGCACTGCCAAAAAAAAAAAAATGGGAGAAGGACCTGGCAACCCACTCCCAAGGCAATCCCGAAACAATCTGCCATTGAAAACCCTATGAGGGTTACTATGAGTCAGATACTGACTCGATGGCACCTAACAACAACAACATCTATGTGTCACAGTTTGGTTTTTGGAATGGTAGGAAAAATCAATCAATCTCTCAATCTCTCTCTCTCTCTCTCTCTCTCTCTCTCTCTCTCTCTCTCTCACTCTGTCACTGGATTCTCTTTTCAACCCTGAGATAAATCCAGACGTTTGCTCTGCCACTGATCTACACCCCTAGTACAAAATTTGTTGTTACTCTTTGGTGCTGGGTTCTGAACCCAAGGCCTCGCAAATCCTAAGAATCCTTTTTCCCACCTAGGTATGGCACCAGCCCCTGAAAATAGTGTTCATCTTTTATCTTTCTTCCAAAAGCTCTAAAGTTGATCCTCACCGCAACAGATTCTTCCTTTAAACTGTTTTGCTGAGCATAAACCTGGGACTCGGGAATAGTTTTATTACAGACTCGGCAAAACCTGGCGTACCTATGTTTTCTCTAAATTCTTTTTTAAAATTGAACGTCTTTCTTAGGTCATGTGTTTTCCTCTCCTGTTTTCTCAAGGTGGAGAGAGACTGACTGCTGGTTTGTGCTTTGAGCATTCTTCCAGGAATCTCCTTAGGAAGACCCCTGCCATGGTGAGTTTTCCATGTTGTAGCAGTGATGGCATTACCAGCCATGCTGCAGTCCATCTTGGTTGCGATTTGCCCATTTCTCACTTTAGTTCTGCTCTTCGTTGTTTCAGGTTTTCAATTCTCAGTGTTTAGGCAGAGACACTTTTTCCTTGTATCTTCCTCACAGCTTATCTTTCTATTATTATGAAAGTTGTACCCTTTTTCTGGTAGTATATTTTGTCTTTTGTGTGGTATGACCTGTCTCCCTTTATGCTACTTCTGATTGTATCTGTATAGAATATCTTTTTTTAAATATATATAATCCTTTTACTTTTACTGTGTTTGTGTCTTTGTATTCAGACTCTGTTTGTGTAATGTATTGTAGGGTCTTGGTTCATTATCAAATCTGAGAATCTGCCTTAAGTAGAAGATTGAAGCCAGTTACATTCACACTGATTATTAATAAGGTTGAGTTTCAGTCTGATTTTGTCACTGTTGTTCTACTTGTCTCCTGTTCTTGGTAGTCTAATTTCTTTTTGTTGTTGTTATTGTTAGGTGCCGTTGAGTCGATATCCGACTCATAGCAGCCCTGTGTACAACAGGCAAAACACTATTGTCAGTGTTTCTCTGCTGTTCATAGGGTTTTCAATGATGGATTGATTTTTGGGAGTGGGTTGCCAGGTTCTTCTCCCAAATTTCTTTTTAGTTAATCAAAATTGTTTTCTTATTTTGTTTGATTAAGTTCTTAAGGTTTAAAAGTAATTTTAAAAACTTTTTTGAGAGGTCACCCATGCCGGTGTTTACCCATGTGTGTAGCGAACTTGAAGGCATCATGTTGTAAAGAGATGGGGTCTTGGGTGAGTCGCGGGATTAGAAATTTCAACCTGGAGAACTGAGCGGAACGAGAAATCAGTAAGATGAAGCCGTCTGTGGCTCCCAAGCACCCTTCTACCAAGCATCTCCTGCGAGAGCAGATGAGCGACCATCCAGAAATTAAGGGGGAAGTGACTAGAAAAGATAACAAGCTGCTGTCACTACTAAAAGATGTGTACGTTGATTCCAGAGATCCTGTATCCTCCCTGAGGGTAAAAAATGCTGAAACACAGCAAGAACCGAAGGAATTCAGATTGCCAAAAGACCAACACTTTGATATACTGAACATTAAGAAAATTCCCAAAGGCAAAATTTCTATTGTAGAAGCATTGACACTTCTCCATAATCATAAACTTTATCCAGAAACGTGGACTGCTGAGAAAATAGCAGAAGAATACCAGTTAGAATTGAAAGATGTAAATTCCCTTCTCAAATATTTTGTTACTTTTGAAGTCAAAATCATCTCTCCTGAAGACAAGAAAGCAATACAATCAAAATGAAGAAAATCAGGAACTTTTTCTGTGTGTACTTCCTATCTCCATGTCTTGTTTGTTTCCTCATTTTTAGCATATTAAATTATATAAATTTGATGCTCCCTACTTGGAGAGCATACTATTTATTGAGCTCTTTGGTTTTTCAGGAGCTCTCATAGAATGGATTTTATTTTCTTTTAAACTTTGATTTATGCATAGTTCCTGTGTATATGTCAGCATGGCTCATTAGCACATCTATAAATTTTTATAAATGAAAAAGATAATGTGTCATTTTAGGCACATTATATCAGCTATTAAATTGGTCATGTGGCCTGAATCCTACATTCAGCATTCAAAGTTTCACTTTCCAATGTAAGTGGATAGTTAATTCTTTGTAAGGAGTGTTGAAACCAAGAGCTTTCCTGGCTCCTGAAAGATTGTTGTTTTCTTGTTAGGGAAAGAAACACTCAGCAGCAAGATAGAATAACGGTATTTCCCTAATAAAGGCAGGGAGGAGGCAGGATATGAAATCTGTAGAAAATACATTCTTATTACTACGATGGGGAGTAAGAATTGGAAAGGATTTGAGTATGGAATAATGTCTTGAGACAAAAAGTATTTAGTGGTGTTTATAAGTTTTAGCAATCTCTGCTTTGATAATTACAAATGGATACATCCAAAAGCTTGCAGAGGCAGGCAGCACTGGGAACTATTTGAAAAAATAACCTATTCTCTAGTTTAGAATAAAAATTTACAGAACAGTTAAGTCAAAGAACCAGGATAAGTGAACTTTGGTGATCAAATGTATATTTTCTGATTTTCATGCTAGTTGAGAAAAGAGGAAAAAAACAGCAAGTAGAAGCATAAAATGTGATCATTGGAGAGGACCTGGGAAAGTACAGCTTTATTTACTTAATAAGCTTAGGAGCACAGCGTATACCAATTCTAGGATCTTGAGCAAGATTGAGTTTGGCACAGTCTAATATATTGCCAGCTGTAGGGTTTTGGGTAGATTGTATGACCTTTTTGAGATTGAATTTCTACTATGAGATGAATATACTGCCTTATGTAAATCTAAAAGCTGTTGTGAAGATAAAGGACTTCAGAGGACCACCAAGCAAATTCAAATTTTTTTTGCAGTTAAGAACAGATGCCTGAGAAGGATCCATGACCTAAATTTCTGTAGTTTATGACATAACCAAGTCCGGCATTTAGGTTTTAGAATCCTAGTGGTGAATTTTTTCTACTATGCCAAAAAGCAGCATATTTCAAAAGGCCAAAGGAAGGAACTGGGATTGTGAATGTGCTTCCAAGGGAAGATAGGCATCACTGCTTCCCTGAGATTCCCCTAGAAATGGTATAGAAGATGTTGGGGAACTCAGCCTGGTAATGGAATGAGGCATTTGTACTAATTGTGAAAACAGAAATGGACCAAGGGGAAAGTTGTAAGCTTGTTTTCAAATCTAGTACTGTGGAATAAATAATACCTAGTTTCTTTTTGTTTGGAAAAAAAAAACACTTTTTAAAAAATTTTGGTAGGACATACATAACCTAAAATTTACAATCTTAACCATTTTAAACTTGGGGCTGAGTATTTAAATACATGTACATTGCTGTGTAGCAGATACCCAGAACTGTTTTGTCTTGCAAAACTGAAATTGTATATTGTTGTTGTTGTTGTCAGGCACCCTCAATCAGTGTCCTACTCAGAGTGACCCTACGTACAACAGGCGAAACACTACTGTTAGTGTTTCTCTGCTATTCATAGTGTTTTAAATGGCTGATAGTTTTTTGGGAGTGGGGGTGCCAGGTCCTTCTCCCAAGCCTACAGCACCTGGTGTTGCCAGGCGCTCTCAATCCAAGTACTGACCAGGCCCGAACCCTGCTTAGCTTCCTAGATTGAAGGGACCAGGTGCCACAGTGGTACAGCTGCAGGAATTGAAAGTATATATGCCTAATAAATAGTAACCTTTCTTCTTCCCTCTTTTCGGCCCTTGGCATCCGTGAATCTACTTTGTGTTTCTAAGCCTTCACTCGTATAAATGGAATGTACCATGTATGCTCTTTTGTGAGTTTCTCATTTCCCTTTGCATAATGTCCATAAGGCTCCATGTTAATCTCCAGGTTTTCCTTATTTGTTAGGTTGGCTAATACACTCAGTGAGTGTGGGCTCCATGTGTTCTTTTTCATTTGTTTCTGGATGCACATTTGGCTTGCTTCTGGTTTTTGGCTCTGTGAACAATGTGATATGCATGCAGGTGCAAATGTCTTTTCGAGGTCTTGCTCTCAGGTACAGTGCGTGTATGCAGGGAAGTTGGATGGTGGGTCTTACGATAATTCTGTTTTAATGTTTGTGGGGCCACTGTCCTGTCTTCTGTGATACTGCAGTGTCATATGTTCCCACCAACAGTGGACCAGGGTCCCATTTAGCCACACTTAGTAATTTCTCTTGTGTGTCAAGTGGTATCTCTCTCTCTCTTTTTTTTTCCCCCCTTGGTATCAGTGAGACAAGGTGTCACTGTGTAGCCTAGACTGGCTTTGAATTCCTGATTATCCTGCTTTAGCCCCCTAGTGCTGCTATGTCAGGTGTTTGCCTCTTTGTCCGACATGGTTATTAATTCTTAGGCTTTGGGTTTTTTTTTTTTTTTTTTTTTTTTTTTTTTTTTTTTTTTTTTTTTTTTTTTTTTTTTTTTTTTTTTTTTTTTTTTTTTTTTTTTTTTTTTTTTTTTTT
>VMDO01014694.1:0-24169 GCA_007922755.1 Pedetes capensis | reverse complement strand
ATAGTTTGGAATAGGAATTCTAGTGTGGTGGTGAATAAAAGTGGGAAGAGAAGGAGGCATAATGATTGTCCTGATCAACAAGGAAAAGTTTTTACTGTGTCACCGTCAAGTATGCTGTTAGCTGTTAGCTTTTGGAGTGTGGCCTTTACTGTGTGGAGGTTGTTTACAGTTATTCCTGGGTGAGTTTTCATTATGGCTGGTGGTCAGCTAACCCTGGTACCTGGGTGACACTGTTGAGATGGAAGGATTTTGGAAGTGTTCCCTGGTCTTAACATGTTTGGAGTAGTTTGAGGAGGATCGGTGTGAATTTTTGTTGGAATGCTTGGTAGAAGTCTCTAATGAAGTCTTCTGGAACCAAGCTTTTCTTTGTTGGGAGGCTTTTTAAAACACTGGTCCAATCTCCTTAGTAGTTATAAGTCTGTTGACATTTTTTCTCTTTCATGATTCAGTATGGTAGCTTGTGTGTTTCAAGACATGTATCAGTTTATTTCAGGTTATAAAATTATGGGATCACAGTTGGTCATATTTTTTTGTATTCTTTTGTATTGGTAATAATATCCCCATTCACTAATGAGTTTAGTATTTGAGACCTTTCCCCTACCCATTCCTTTCACTTTCCACCCATGGTTTTGTCCCAGTCTAACTCTTAGTGTTGAGTATTTTATTTTCCTCTCTATTTTCTTTTTGCTGTTCATTTAATTTTTCTCTTCTTTAAACAGTGTTTCCTTCTTTCATTTGCCATCATTTAGCGCTTTTTCTGATTCCTTGATGTGTAAAATTAGAGTTTTGATCTCAAATCCTTTTTCCTATTTTATAAGGATCTGTAGCTATAAGTTTTCCTCTTAGCTCTCCTTATTTGCATCCTATGAGTTTGGGTGCATTGTTTTTTCATTTTTATTTCTGTCAAGATTTCTCCCCTGTACAGTGTGTGTGTTTGTATGTGTGTGTGTATTGTATAAATATACAGTGTATATGAGATTCAACTAATAAGGAATGGGATTTTAATTTTTTAATAGTGGAAATACCTGTACCCTCACAAATTTAAACTTCTGTAAAACTGTTCTGTTTTATGTATTTTGGTTCAGAAGATCTTTGCACCTCAAGATAATGAGACAGCAGAGCAGACTTTAAGGTTAATAACATAAACATTTACTGAGACAGAAACTTGCAAATACTTACTTATTGTCGATTTTAATTATTATTCTTATTTAATTATTTTTGTCTTAAGCCAACATCTCCCTCCTCAGCTCCAGAATCTTACCCAGTTGCCAGTTGAGGAGCCCACAATTGAGGCCTCAGTTATTTCCACTATAATGGGGCCACGTGTATGTCAGTTGCCCATCAGATTGTTCTTCCATTTTGCAAACTTCAGTTGAAACCACGGTACTTAACTAGCTTCAATAATGCATGTACCTGAAAGTAATGCTCCCCCTTCTACCCTACATTCAGCAAATTAATATCATGTTCTGTTTTTGCTTTTACTTTTCCTTATCTTCTTTTAAACTTACTTTCTTCTGTATTTTTATTACTGCTTGTCCTGGTGTTGGGTTGTAATTTCTCACTATTTTTTTTCCTCTGTGACTCTTACATAATCTTCCTATTATTCTCATTGTACAGCTAAGTGTTAAATGCAAACATGATCGTATGATTTGTTCATACATGATTTCATAATTTACATCTTACTGTTACCGAAGTGGCAACATTCACAATGGTTCTCAAGATAATCCTTTGACGTATAGGAAGGAGATTTGGGAATGTATTTATGTATGGTTTGTGTATAAGTAATTAAAGGATATAGGTACACAATATTGCTGTTGTCTCTCCTTATGGCCCAGTGTCATTCCACTAGACATGATATGTGTGTGGGTTCATTAAGGTTATGTGTACTCTTTGTGCCCTTGTAAGTACACATCTCTCATTCACTAGAACTCATGGATCTTATGGAAGAGCTAAGCATCTTTGCCGTTTTAGGGAAATGTCATCTCATAATACACAATACAGCTATATTTTCTTTGCTTTGTCATGCCAGTCTACATTAAACTTATGTAATCAATTTATCTAACACATTATTTCAGATGTGTATTTAAACTTATGTCCTCAGATACTAAAATCCTTAGCAGATCATCATTTTATTACTGATAGTTTTATCAAGAAAAGTGGTTCTGAATGTAGGAGATGAAGTTTGTAGTAGTATTAATGTTCTTTTTTTGGGGGGGGTTGCAGTCCTGGGGGCTGAACCTAGGGCCTCACACTTGCATACTTTGCAAGTGCTGGACCACTGAGCCACACACCTAGCCCATGTTTTTTACTTTTTTGAGACAGGGTCTCGATAAGTTTCGCAGACTGCCTCAAGTCTCGAACTTGTGATCTTCCTCCCTCTGCCTCCCGAGCTGCTGGGATTATAGGTGTGCGCCACTGTGCCTGGCTTGTATTAATGTTCTTGTTATGTGCCTGGCAGTCAGGTCCTCCAACTCATAGTGTCTTGTTGTTGTTCAGTTCCCCAAAACCCGGGGACTGATGGGATGAGAATCACAAGGGTGACTCAACCTTCTCAGGAGTTAGAGTGCTGCCTAGAGGGCTGTGTCTGCTTTTATTATGGTTAAACAAAGCTCAGGGTCATTGTAGAGGACAGCACAAGAGAAGTTTAAAGCATAACATAGGAACAGAGATAACAGAGAACAATGCACTTGGGTAACTTAGGATTCAGCATATACTGACTATTATCTTTATAATTACCAACAAGCACATCTGAAAAAACTCCAAATGAGAGGAAGCAGTGATCCCCCAAGAATTTGCCCTCAGGGTCCCTGATAATTCTGGGAAGTCAAGTCTGCATATTCCTCAGATTGAAATCTCTGCCTCACATTACAGAGAGCTCTGTAGCTGCAATTAAGTAGATAAGAATCTATAACAGTAACTTTATATACAACAGAATGAAACACTGCCTGGCACTATGTCAGGGCTTCTCCGCTATTCAACAGGTTTTCAGTGGCTGATTTTCTGGATTTCATCGAGAGTGGGCTATTTGGTCCTTCTCCTGTTTTGGGAGAGGCTGGGGATGGAACCCAGCACGTCAGATGGCACAGAGGAGCCATCTACCAACTCACCTAAAAACGTTTGTATATATAGTGATTAATAAATTATTACATCAGGATATGTCTACTATGATTATTTTCTTTTTGCCTGCCTATATGTAGAATTTAAAGCAAGTTCCATGTCTTGTAAGATACATGTAGTAAGAAGTAGACAATGATGTCCTGGTCCCTGTTGTGGTGACCCGGGCTGAGGAGTGGAGTTGAGGAGAAACATGCCATTGCAGGGGTTGGTGTCCTTCGAGGACGTGGCCGTGCACTTAACCTGGGAGGAGTGGCAGAACCTGGATGCTGCTCAGAGGACGCTGTACAGAGATGTGATGCTGGAGATCTACGGTAGCCTGGTGTCACTGGGTGAGCAAACTTCCCATAACTCCCGGGAGCCACAGTGTTTTCCTGTTAGGAAAATTCAGGACTCACTTCTGTGACTTCCTGCTATTCTGTGTGGGATTCCTGTCCAAGAGTAATGTGTCATGCCTTTCTAATGAGAGGGTCACATTGACCCTTGATCCCACGGTTCCTGAAGGCAAGCTGTTGTTTTACAAAATCCTGTGTTATTTCTCGTGAACAGGGTGCTGTTTCCACAAGCCTGAGATGATTTTGAGACTGGAGCAAGGAGCAGCACCGTGTGAAGGAGGAGAGACGCAGTTCCAGCCTCTGGCAGGTCAGTCAGTGTGTGATGGGCCAGAAGGTGGGACTTGTGAAGGTCATCAGAGGCTGGAAGTGTTGAGCTTTTCATCACCTTTCCCACGGTGCCAGAAGTGAAGCAGCTGGTCTGCATGCACAGAGAACTCCTATGATATCACCCCAGGGAGGCTCTCACACACATACAAGTTTGCCTATGATTTTGCTGAATTTATTTTACATTTGCCCCAAATTGAATCCCTTCTTTCTTCCTCTTAGATGTTTTTCCTGACTATTCACTTCTCCAGGATTCTGTATTGTCCTCTGTCCTACTGTGCAGTTGAGTTACTGTCCTCATTTATTTTTACATTCAGCTGTTCTTTTAGCATATCTTAACCCAGCAGGTTTTAAGCAGAGGAAATTTCATAGCTCTAGGCATAACAACAATGAACAGATTGTCTCTCTTACATTGAGTTCACATTCTAATGAGAAGGAAACCAGAGAAATGTGAAATATCTGGCTAAGAGGAATGTGGAAAATTAACCAAGGTGAAACCAACAGGTATAATTGGCTACAATGATGCAGGAAGCTTGGTTAGAGAGGGCAGTTTCAGGAAACTCTTAAGTATTTACTTTGGTTTGGTTTCAGATCAAGTTAATACTTTTTCCACACTGATGTAATATATGCAGGTTAATATAAAATCTAGATTGAAGGGTAGACATCAGTGTTGAAGATAGAAATTTGGATATGAGTAGATTGAAGCTAGCATGAAGTCATTCTTATAGAGGAGGTCACCAAGCCGTTGATATGCTAGTGAGTAAAATCTACGAACAAGCCTGTGTACCATATATCAAAAATCATGAATCTCAAAAAGACCCACATATATAGGAGCATGGAAAGAGGTAGTCTTTGACTTTGAAGGAAAGGGAGATGATTTTGGGATCTATGACCAAACAGTGTTAAGATTTCTAGTTAGAGGTCTCAGGTCCACGTTCGAGATTTGAATTGAAATTCACCTGTTTTCTTCCTCACTCTGTGGCCATCATTCAAAAACAACAAAAACATGAGACATGTATATTTTAGTCCAGTTTATGGGGGGGGGGGGCAGGGGTTATTTGGTTGTTTTTATGAGACAGGGTCTCAGCGTAGCCTAGCTTTCCTTGAAGTCACAATCTCCCTGCCTCAGAACTTGGACACCTGTATTTCCCATGAAACAAGGAACAGCTGGAACATTAGTACACACTCAAAAAAAACTTTTAGTAGCAGTGAATTAGGTAGTGGACATGCATCATTTCATTGATTGGATTGCCAGGGCAATGCCAAAGGTGTTGATCTCAGAAGGAGCCAGAAAAGCAGTTTTCAAAGATGTGAGCAGAGCCCGAGTGTGGAACTAATCACTTTTGTTCAGTTAGTAAGGGATCCCTTCAGGAGTGGACTAAAGCATCCCACATCTGTTATTGTTCAGAGAAGCAGGTAGATCAGGTTGATTTAGGAATGTAGACAAAGCCATCTTCGTCTAGCGTGGATAGAAAGGAGAGTTGAAATCTACCCAATGCCTGTCATCATTCCCCAGAGGAGGGTGGAAATTACACACATAGAGGTACAAAATCTTTTCTCTGAATCATGTTGTTATTTGAATTACAGACAAATGGCCTTCTACTGTCCTGCAAGTAGCTGATCCAGGAAGACATTGCTGTCTTCAAAGCAGAACAAGGAAACTATCAGTTCTGATACCCATTGTTGTTATACAAATAACCTAGAGAAAAGGAACAGGGAAAACAACTAGCACTCATGATGATAAGAAAAGTACAAGTAGATAGTGGGCAAATATTTTTGGCAAATATTTCTTCATGACTTAAAAAACGAAAAATTTAGCCATATGTGGTGGCATTTACCTGTGACCCCAGCACTGAGGAGTGGGAAGGAGGAAGATCATGATTTCAAGTCCCGACTGGGTACAGTAGCAAGTTTTAGCTAGCTTGGGAATGTCGAGGTACCCCATCTCAAAAAGCAAAGAAAAACAAAAGCAGCATCAAGAAAAGCACTATTTAATGTTTGAAAATATGTTTTTCATTTATTACATGGTGTGAATAAGAAGAAAAAGCATATACAGTGTCAACCTCATGACATTTCAGTCAACAGTGGACCCCCATGTGTTGTGACGGTCCCATAAGATTATATTGGAATTCAAGAATTCCTATCACCTACTGACTTAGTAGACTTTGTTATAATGCCCAGTGCATGACCCACATGGTTATGATGATGATATTGTCAACAAAGTCACTACTCTGTCTGTCATAGCAAACATAGCACATACAAATATGTGTACCATATCATTGTTATTGTTAGGGCTATACTTGCCAATTATTACTCAGTGCTATGTTACTGTAATGAAATATCTATAGCAATTAACTCATAAAGGAACAAAGTTCAATTTTCCTTGCGATCCTGGAGATTTTGGTTCAAAATAGTTGAATTCATTCACTTTTGGCCATTAGTTATAGGGGAACATCACGAAGGTGGCACGTGATGGCAATGTGCTTTTTACATTATGTATTAGGAAGGAGAAGGAGAGTAGAGGATGATGTAGAGGAGGGGTATCTCATGGGCCCCTTTGTTCACATTCACCCAATGACCTCCGACCTTCCACTAAGCCCAGCCTGTTCGCAGCACCCCCCAACAGAGCCGACCTAGGGGGACAAAAAATCACATAGGCCTTTGGAGAAAAATTAACATCCAAAGTGTGGCAGTAATAATAATAAATGCATTTGGAGCTGATTTATGTGTTTTCTCTGCTGTAGTTTCTTTATTATGATTGTGTTAGGGTACATTCTTCCTACTTATAAAAAAAAGCTTATTTTTACATCGTCTATAGTCTATAGCCATGGCCCCCTGATATCCAATTTTGCCTGATCTTGGAAGCTAAGGAGGGTCGGCCTGGTTAGTCATTGAATTGGGGGCCACCTGAATATAGCAGGTTTTGCATCTAGGGAGAAGGACCTGGCAACCCACTCCTGAACACTCTGCCCTAAAAAACCCTATGAATAGCAGAGGAGCACTGACAACAGTGCCAGGCATGGCACAGTGTCAGAGAGTGTTTTCTTATGTTGTACATAGGGTCATTATGAGTGGGACCTGACTTGACAGCTTATAACAACAACAATATTGTTGTTAATCACTGTGCTGTTACCTTGGGAGGTACCTCATACGTCTTGTGTTTTTATGTCTCTTGATTTTATCATAGGCCACGGAAATGATTTTCCTGTGCCAAGTAGGTTTGTGTAAGTCTACTCTACGATGTTCACACAATAACAAAGTTAACTAACAACACATTTTCTTCAAAGTATTTTTGTCATTGAACCTTCTATGTGTGTACTCAAATAACCAATATTCATTCTCTATAAAAGATAATTATAGACTGGTAAGAGAGGAAGAAACACCTTTGCATTTGCATGAGCATTTCATAAAAAATGCTTATGTGTAATTTATGGACACTTTTTTATTCTCATTTCAGATGTCCAGAAATTGGATGAGCAAGTCGTACTGAAATGGGAAATTCAAGATGGACATTTGTGGCAAGTTGTAATCAGAAAGAGCAACCCATCAGCTGAAGAGATAGTTGGATCCAGACAAAAATTTAACTGGAGCTCACACCATAATTCAAACCGGGTAATACAAAATGGAAAGTGTTTAAGACCTAGGCAAGAGGGGTTCAGTGTATGTGAGGACATGGTTCTCTCTATTGAGTCTGAAGAGGTGCAGGCTGGAGAGACACCTGTCGCCTGTAATGTAACTGTAAAATCCCTCGGATGTCCACAGCACCACATGATTCATGTTATGAACCAAGGCTTTGAGCAGGGTGGACGAGTTGAAGCATTGAACCCAGAGACAAGAGTATTGAAACATCAGAGGGTTCATGTGGGCAAAATCTCTTATAAAGGTAATCAATATGGGGAAGGTTGTGAGGAGTCATTTTTCACTGATGCAAAGCCAACTCAGTCAAGGAAAAAAGCTTTGTATAAAACACCTGTCATCACTCCGGACCAGCAAACACATACAGGAGGCAAACCTTCCCAGAGCACAGAAGAGAAGGAGGTCTTCACTAGGAGTTCACTCCTTACAATTTCTCAGAGGACAGGTTTGGGGAAAAGCTCCCATGCATGTCAGCAGTGTAAGAAAACATTCACAGGTAAGTCATATCTTACCATCCATCAAAGAATCCACACAGGGGAAAAGGCTTATCAATGTAATGAATGTGGAAAAACATTCTGCTGGAAAGCACATCTGAGCAAACATCAGAGAATTCACTCTGGAGAAAAACCATATGAATGTGAGGAATGTCAGAAAACTTTCCGCCTTAATAAAAGCCTTACTAAACATCAACGTGTTCACACAGGTGAAAAACCCTATGAATGTCTTGAATGTGGGAAAACTTTCAGATGTAAGGTAACCCTGACTGTACACCAGAGAACCCACACAGGAGAAAGACCATATGAATGTAATGAATGTAGGAAAACTTACAAACATAAGTTAAACCTCACTATACATCAGAGAACTCACGCTGGGGAAAAGCCCTATGAGTGTAATGAATGTGCAAAAAGGTTTCGCCTGAAGAGCCACCTGGATGTGCATAAGAGAACTCACAGAGGAGAAAAGCCCTATGAATGTAACGAGTGTGGGAAAATGTTTTCCCAGAAAGGAGGCCTTACCGCACATCAGAGAATTCACACAGGGGAAAAGCCCTACGAGTGTAATCAGTGTGGGAAAACATTTAGCCTAAAGGGCAACCTCGATGAGCATAAGAGAACTCACAGAGGGGGAAAGCCCTATGAATGTAATGAGTGTGGGGAAACGTTTAGTAAGAAGCCCAACCTCAATGAGCATAAGAGCAGTCACGCAGGAGAGAAATCCAATGAATGTAAGGATTGTGGAAAAATGTTTGCCCATAAGTCAGCACTTAACAAGCATCAGAAAACTCAGCAGAGAATCCCTATGAATGTGAAGAATGTGGGCAGATGTTTTCCCACAATTCCAACCTCACCTGGCACCAAGTAAGTCAGAGAGGAAACACTGTTAGAATGTCATGAATGTGGCAGTGTCACTTGATGGAAATCCTACCTCAACCGGACACGGGTCTCTCACAGGGAGTGATCCTATGTGGCAGAGCATGGCCATGTGTTCTCGAAATCCACTCTGTTTTGTCTTGTCTCCAAAGCCATTATTGTGGACCATGTAGGTGATCTCGGCTGATGTTATATCCAGGCCTGGTTTATAGAAACCTGTGCAGTCCTCTGATTTCCCTTGTCTTGTAGAACTGAAGTACATCTTGGTGGCCTTCATAGGTATGAGAATGTCACTGTGGTTTTAGAAGAAATGGATTGGGGATATCTTCCTGCTTTTTTCCTTGATCCTTCCACTTGTCCTTTTTGCCAGGGGTCGCCAACGACCAGGCTACAATGGATACCTTTTGTATTTATAGCCACTCACTGCTGCCTGCATTACCACCTGAGCCCCTCCTGTCAGATTACCCTCTCTCTAACCTTGGTGTGTGGAAGAATTGTGTTCTAAGATTCTGGTCCCTGTTGCCAGAAAGGCTGCTGACTACTGCTTTGTGTGAGTGAGAAATGCCTAGTCTTAAATCATGATCATCTCAGTTAATGCTGAGAAGTCCTGTGACAAAGTGCAACATGCTGTCCTCGTGAATGTCCTGGAGAAAGTGGGCATAAAAGGGACACACCTCAACATCATTAAGGCCATCTTTGACAAACCCACCTCTAGTGTCATAGTAAATAGGAAAAAATGGAGTCTGTTCCTTTTTAGGTGAGGAAGAAGACAAGGATGTACACTCTCTCTCTCGTCCTACTCAGTATCTTTATTGTAGTCCTCCCTAAAATTATCAAGCATGTGATAAGAATAAGAGGAATACAGATAAGAAAGAGGTCAAATTATCCTTCTTTGCAGATGACATGATCCATTAAAGTACCCCAAAGATTGCTTTAGAAAGCATGTAGAGCTAATTAACTCCTTAAGCAAAGTTGCAAAATGAAAATTAACACTCAAAAATCAGTAGGCTTCCTTAACACCAACAGTGATCAGGAAGAGAAGGGTGCTGAGGCAATTATCTCAGTTTGAATAGTACACACAAAAAATAAATAGGTATCATTCTATGCAAGCCCTGAAGATCTATATAAGGATAACTTCAAAACTCTAAAGAAGGACGTCGCAGTGGATACTGGAAGATAAAAGGACCTCCCTTGCTCATGGATTGGGAGAATCAGTATTGTAAAGATGGCTAGATTATTGAAAGTAATTTACAGATTTAATATAATCCCCATCAAAATTTCAATGACAGACTTTGCAGAAATAAAAAAAAACCCTAAAATTCATATGGAAACACAAACAACATCTAGCCAAACAAACTGCCAAAACAGCTCAGATGAGATCACTATGCTTCATACTATGCTACCAACAACCAACAGAGTTAAGAGCGGACCTACAGCAGGGGAAATAATCTTTGCATCATACCTATCTTATAGGAACAATTTCAAGAATATACAGAGATTGTTTAAAAGACAATACCAAGACAGCTAATAACTCAGTTCATATGTGGGCAAAAGAAATGAACAGTTCTCAAAGGAAAAAGTTTGAAGGTCCAAGAAACACATGAAAAACTGCTCATTATCCTTAGCCGTTAGGGAAATGCATATCTAAACAATTCTGAGATTCCCTCTCACTCCTGTAAGAATGACAATGATCACCAAAACAATACGTAATGCTGATGACAATGCAGAGAAAAAGGAGCCCTTTTACATTGCATATGGGACCATAAATTAGATCAATACGTTGGAAATCACTACAGAGAGACCTTAGAAAAGTAAGAATACAACTGCCATATGACCCAGCCATGCCATTCCTGGGAATATACACAAAGGATAAGTCATCATACCACAGGGACACCTGCATTTCCATATTTAGCACACTCTTCACCATCACAATGTTATCTAATCAACCAAGATGTCCAAAACAAGAAGAATGAATAAAATAACGTGGTGTACATACACAATGCAGTAGTCCTCTGCAATGAAAAGGAGTGAAATAATGTCATTTGCAACAAAAATGGATGGAACTGGAGAATAGCATCTTAAACGAACTCAGGCCTAAAAAGAGAAGTATTGTGTGGTCTCACACCGAGGATCTAAATCTAATTTACGGGAAGGAAAAATAAATAAAACTGTACTTACGTAGATATATAGAACAGAACAATCAGGCTTATCTAAGAAGGGAAAATATAAGCAGGGTAAGAAGAAGGGAGGAGGGGCCTAGCCAGGGGGAAGACAAAGGTTATGGAAGGGGGGATGAGAAGGGGAAATAATGCAGAGGGATAAGAGTAGGAGGATAATCTCATTATATGATGCAACTATACCAATATATGGGAAGTGTAGGATAATATAAACCATAATTGCATATGATTTTTACTACATATGAATCAAGGGTTCTATAAATTATGTAACGATCAAGTGTCACCAAAAGTGATGTAATAGTTACACAGTGAAAATAGGAAAAGCCTTACTACTCTGTACCCCTCCCATACTTATTAAAAAAGGAAGAAAAGCCTTTTGGGTCAATATATATGCAGTCTGTTTGCATTATAACAAACTTCTCAATGTACATAATCAATGAACTTTCTGAGAGAATTTACCAATGTTAGTGTATTAGAAAGTCCACGTAGGAGGGTCAGGCATGGTGACACACACTTGTGATCCTAGCACCCAGGAACCTGAGGCAAGAAGCAAGAGGATCACAGGTTTGATGCTAGTCTGGGGCTGCACAATAAGACCCTGCAGCAAAAACAGCAAAATGAATAAAATGCAGAGGACACTGAAGGAAGCTTGTGGAAGACTCCCAGTGCCTATAAAGAAAGGGAAGAACTGTCTGTCCACAGTAGTGTACAGTGACTGGGCTTCCTCTCACCCCAGCCTCTGCATCCTCTCCTTAGGAGACCACTGTCCCCACTATTTTGTGTGCTCACTTAAACTCATACAGCAACTTGTGTTTGCCTCCCCATTCCTTTTGAGCTGCTCTTCTCCTACAGGAATTGTTGCAGATTAGATAGAACACACTTTGAGGATTTTCATGGATTGATACATTTTTGGGCTTTTTTCTTGTTAGTATATCTGGAACCTCCTTCCTTTCAAAGGTTGCATAGAGGTGTCCTGTTTTGGACAACATGATTTAGCTGCCCTCCTGAGGAATATTCACATTGGTTCACATGCCTTACTTTTATGAACTACTTCAAATGATGTCCTTCTTGGTCATCTTTGTACACGTGGGAGAATCTGTGTCCTGAATTCTGAGAAGTCTGTTAGATCAAAGGAAGAGTACATACACAGTTGCCATGTGGAAAGTTTATTTTCATACTTGTGAAAAGAAATGAGGAAGTCTTTGCCCCAGACTTTTGTAATATGTAGTTGTCACCTGTTTTATAATAGCGGGAGAGATTCAACTCAGCTCTTGATGCTTTTGTTTTAAGTTTTTGAGACAGGGTCTTGCCACAGCCATTTCTAACCAAATTGCCTGACAAGGTCTGGATATGGGGAAGAGGGGTTCAAGGAACTCGTCTTCTAAGAAATGGATGGGGATGGAGGAAAAGAATATGTGCTTTTTGCTTTCTGGGAATAGGATTACTGCTTCTAATTATTATGTACATAATTACTTTATGTTTAGGACTAATAACTAATATTGTATTAAACTCTAATGAAACAAATGTTATAAGAATGACACAACTGGGGGAAGTTGTAAGTAAATTAGGAGTAATGACCACCAATTATAAGGGTTATGTGGACAATATTCTAGTTAAAGCTGATCAGAAACTTCCACCCTGGAACTCAAGCCTTAAGTAATTTATGCTTCAGCTGCAGCAGTCTGAGTTGTTAGCCCCTACTTGGACTGAAGTGGTCCCACCTATGGTAGCTAGGTTTAAGAAAAAGTAAAACAATCAAAAGAATACACAGGCCTGTTCTCACAGCACAAAAGCCTCCTTGACAATTTAACATGAAGGCATTTATCTGTCCAAAGGCCGACCTTGGCTCCCAGCTGGGGTAAAGAGTGGATACACAGCCTGGGGAGGTGCTTATCTACAGACCTTGGTTCCCAGTTAGAGAAAAAGAGTAGAGGCTGGTGTTCAATAAGGATAGAGTTCAAATTCCCTATTATAGCTTATCATTTATGAAAAGACTGAAAAGAGACCTTCCAAGTGTTTGGTTATCTAAAGATAGTAAAGTTTATGTTTTAAACTGTGTGCTGTTATGATTAACAGGTGCTTGTGAAACTTTGTTTTGTGGATAAGTGCATGTGCTATTCTTACTGCTTGTATGACCTAAGCCTAAAAAGACTGTATAAAACACTGAGCTTTCTGAACAATAAATCAGAACAGATTCACACTGCCTCCGAGCTGCTGTGACTGTTACCCACCGCCAACTCCTCATCTGCCTTCGGGAACCCCTGGATCCTAGGCTGCAGCTAGACTGCGGCAGGGTCTTGCTTTGTAGCCCATGTTGATTTGGTCCTCCTATGCAACTCAGCCTTGTCTTGAGCTTGTTATGTAGACCAGACAGCCTCCAACTCATGATCCTCCTGTTTCTCCCTTCTCAGTGCTGGGATGACAGGTGTATGCTATCATCCTGAGCTCAACTCTTAGTACAACAGAGATAAGTGAGACTCCACAGCCAATAGGCAATGGCAACACAAGTGGGTCATTGTGTAGAAAATGAATTAAGTATATCAAGGAGGGTAGGAGTCAGTCATCTCCTTGAATTTACTTAGCAAGATCCTTACTAAAGGCCAGAGTTTAAGGTTTGTCAAAAGGGGGCTCAGAGGAACCCAGTTAAAGTTTGGTCAAGGAGGGAGCGTCTGGTGTACTTTGTTCCTTAGGTCACCTTACCTTCTCAAGACATTTTGTGATTGGGAGACAGACTTGGCAACCCACTCCCAAAAATCAATCTGCAGTTGAAAACCCTATGAATGAAGAGAAGCACTGACAATAGTGTTTCCCCTGTTGTATGTAGGGTCACTATGAGTTGGATACTGACTGGACGGCACCTAACAACAACAACAACAAGTCCATCTTGTGCCATGGTGCACATTTTCCACTGTTATCAGCTAGCTATGCTTTCAGATGTATGTGTGTCATAAATATTCTGGCATTAAATATACATGTTTAAATGGATGCATTGACTTTTCTAGGGATATATCCTAAGGATTGTCTGCAGCCGTACCACCCTGGCATGCGATCCCTTCATTTCCTGAAGCTATGCAGAATTGGGTTTGGTTAGTCTTTCAATAGGGGCATACTTGGGAGTACCAGCTGCTGTAGGCTTGAGAGAACCTGGCATCCCACTGCCAGAAATCAATAAGCCATTGAAAAACCCTTGAATAGCAGAGAAGCCACTGACAATAGTGCCGGGCATTGCACAGTGTTGGGCAATGTTTCATCTTTGTACGTAAGGTCACTATGAGCGGACCCAAGTTGATGGCACAGAACACCAACACAATAAAATCATAAGCATTAATATAATTAAGGGTGATAGAAATACATTCACTGTATTATTTATAATAGTGTAAAGTTAGAAACAGCTTAAGAATGCCTTAGGAAATTTGTTATATAAATTATAGAGCATTAATTGTAATAGATTCTTACAGACATTAAAAATCATATAATAATTTACAGAGAGAACAGATTTTTCAGATGAAAACAGATTTTTCATCTTTTGTTTTACACACAAGTAAATATTTTTATCTTTTTTCTTTTCTTTTTTTTTTTTTTTGTGGTTCTTGTGTATTTACTTGTGTATTGAACCTAGGGCCTTACACATACAGCAAGCACTCTACCACTGAGCTGCACCGCCAGCTCGTCATTAATGCTTTTCATTTTTGACACAAGATAATGTTTAAAGATGTGCACCACTGTGCCTCACTTAGTTGAATAAATTCTCACTCTTGAATATTAAAACAAACAAAAGCATGTGTTTTAAATGTCCCTTTTGGCCACTGACCTCCCTGCTTTTTCCAGACTAAACGACAGTGAGCAGGCAGGTGTGTCATTTTCCCCGACTCTGTAATTATCAAATGTATTGTGACAATGACAAGGGAAGGTGTGTGTGGCTTTATACACATGACAGGTGGAAAGGGTCATGTCATGAACCCAAGTTACTCATACCCTGGATCTGAAATTACTCCCATTTTGCCATATTTTGAGTTCTTGTTGATGTCTTTTCAAACATGACTAAGTTTTCTTTTTGAGACAAGCTCTCGTTATGCACCCCAGGCTGGCATTGAACTCTGCTGCAGCCTCGGCATTACACATAGGTACCACCATGTCCAACCTCTACATTTTCTCTTAATTTGTCCCAGGCCTGGCAAGGAGGTACATGTCTTTAATCCCCACACTTGTGAGGATGAGGCAGGAGAATCATGAGTTCAAGGGCAGCCAAGGTGTCATAGTGAGTTCTTGTCTTAAAAGAGAATTTCATCACAATTTCAGCATGCATCTCTAAAAAACAAAATCAAAAATACAAAAAAAAAATTTTTTTGGCTGTTGTACCACATTTTATTTCCACATATATCATACACTTCAGAATGTCTTGCTGTTGTCTTTGCTTTAAACACTAATCCATTATAAAGATTTAACAATACAAAGAGTCTATCATATTTCCCAGACTCTTTTGGAGATACAGTTAATGTATATATTTCTGGGGTATGGGGTGTCATTTCAATACATGTATATAATATGTGATGATCACATCATGGTAATTGTCATATCTTTCATCTCATGTATTAGGTGTGTGTGTGTTGGGAACATGTGAAAACCTGTTAGCCACTTTGAAATATTCAATTAATTGTTGTCAAGTATAGTTATCCTACTATACATTAGAAAATCTTTCGTTTATCCATCTGTTCCTTTGTACTTACTACTTTCTAAACCATCCTCTCTTCAGCCCCTTCCTATACACAGTTCCCAGGCTCTCGTTATCATTTCTGTTTTGGCATATCAACTTTTGTCTTCCACATACGTGTGAGAACATGTGGTATTTTGTTTTCCTGTGCTTAATTGACTTCACTTGATATCATGTCTTCTACTTTCATCCAAGTTGCTCCCAGTGAGAGGTTTTCATTATTCATTGTGTTTTTGTTTGTTTTGTGATTTGCTGTAGAGTTGAGCTTTCATATTGTATCAGTTTCGTAGGTTCTCTTTTCACTGTATTGTCTGTGTTCTGTTTTTGTGCAGAGACTTCATTTGATGTAATCCAATTTTTCCACTTTTGCTTTTGTTTTCTATGCTTTTGGGGTCATCCCCAAAATGCTTTTCCTGGACCTGAAGAATTCCTTGTTACTAAGAGTTTCATAGTTTCAAGTCTTACAGTGAACTCTTTGATGCATTTTGCGTTTATTTTTTCTATAATATGTAAGTTTTACTTATATAGGCTTTATTGTGTTGAAGCAGATGCCCTCTATATCTATTTTTTAAGTTTTTTTTTTTCTACAAAGATTTAGCTACAAAGATTGAATGAGATACGGGTATAGTTTCTTTCTTCTGCATGTGGCTATTTAGTTTTTCCACCATCCTTTTTTGGAGAAGCTTTCCTTTCTTCAATACTTGTTCTTGATGTGCTTGTTGGAAATCCATTATCTGCGAATATGTGTCTTTATTTATTCTGTACCATTGTTCTATTTCGCTGTTTTTATGCCAGCCTCATGGTAGTTTGGTTATTGTAGGTCTCTAGTATATTTTGAGGTCTGATACTGTGATGCTTCCATTTTTTTTTCTTTTTGGTGGATTGCTTTGGCCATGTGGGGTTCATTTGATATTTAGGAATATCTCTTAATTTCTATGGAGAATGTCATCTGAACTGGGCGCAGTGGTGTATGTCTGAAATCCCCATGACTCAGGAGGCTCAGGCAGGAAGATCACAAGTTCGAGACCTGAGGAAGCCTGTTTAATTTAGTGAGACCCTGTCTCAAAATAAAATATCAAAATGGGCTAGGGGTGCATCCCAGTTGTAGAGCACTGGAAAAGTTATGTGCAAGGCCCTGGTTCCAGTTACCACCTCCACAAAAAAATGTCATTTATATTTCGATAGAAATTGCTTTGAATCTATAGATAACTTTGGGTAGTATGGACATTTAAATAATGTTAATTTTAAGAATTCATTAGTATGGGGTTTCTTACCCTTTGTGACTTCAGGTTCCTTCATCACTGTTTTGTCATTTTCATTACAGTGATCATTCATTTCTGTGTTTACGTTTACTTGTGGATATTTTATTTTATAGAAATGGTGAATTTAATTTCTTGATTTCTGAGTAATTTTTATTGGTATATTAAAAATTTACTGATCCTGAAACCTTAGTGAATGTTTTATCTGACTTAATAGGATTTTTTGGTGGAGTTTTAAGTTAATTTGTGTTATAAAATCATGTTATCTGCCAACAGGGATTATTTAACTTCATTTCCTATTTGAATACTCTGTATTTCTTTTTCTTCTCTCATTGCTTTGCCTAAGATTGCCAATACATATTGAATAAAAATGGTGAAAGTGAGCACTATGATTTTATTCATGATCTTAGGGGAAACGATTTCAGCTTTTTTTCATTTAGTGTTATGTTGGCTATAGGTTTGTCATACTAACAGACTTCATTGTGTTGTAGTAGGTTCCTTGTGCTCTTTGTTTACTGAGTTGTTTTTTTTTTCTACCAAGGGATGTTGAATGTTATTGAATGCTTTCTCTGCATCTCTGATTAGAGGGTTTATGCCCATTATGTTGTAGGCTACATTGCACTTGATTGTGGTATATAATCCTTTTGATATGCTTCTCTATTTGATTTTTTGGTTTCTTTTGAGAGTTTTTGTACCCATATTCATCAGTGTCTTTTCTTCCCATCTGGCTTGGGTATCAAGGTATTCCATGGCTTATAAAATGATTTCAGATGGGGACCCTCTACCATTCATCTTTGGGGTAGTTTAAAAAGGGTTGATGTTAATCATTTTTTAAATGTTTGGTAAAATTCAGCAATTAAAGTATTTGGTCCTTCGCTTTGGAAGTTGGGAGACTTCTATTACTGATTCAGTGTCATTCCATGTTATCAGTCTGTTCAGGTTTTCTATGTCCTCATGGTTCAAATTTGGTAAGTGGTGGTGTCCAGAAACTTACCTATGTCTTCTGAATTTTCCAATTTGTTAGCATATAGTTGTATATAACATTATCTAATGATCCTTTGTATTTCAGTGGTATCAAGACTAATGTGTCTTTTTTCACCTCTGATTTTATGTATTTGGATCATCTCTTTTTTTCTTTGTTAATGTACCTAACGTCTGCAGCCATAGCCTCCTGGCATCCAGCCCTGCTTGATTGGAAGCTAAGTCTGTGGTTGGGAGACTTCTTGGGGATACCACATGCTCCAGGCTTTGCAGAAGGCCCTTGCAATAAACTCCCAAACCAACCAGCCATTGAAAACCCCATGAATAGCAGAGAAGCACCACTTACAGTACCGGGAATGGCACCTATCTGGAGAGCTTTTGTTCTGTGGTACATAGGCTTGCTATGAGTTGCAGCCAACTCTATGGCACCTAAAAACAACAATGAACCTAAAAGTTTGTCAATTTAGTTTAACTTTTAAATAAGCCTATGTGTTTATTTTATAGATTTGTTTTATTGTTTTTCTCTATTTCGTCTATTTATGATCTGACCTTTGGTATTTCTTGCCTTCTACTCATCGTGAGTGTTGTGGCTTCTTGCCTTTCTAGTTCCTTGAGTTGCACTTAGGTGTTTCTTTGAAATTTTTTTTTCTTTTTAATATAGGTGCTTACTGTCATAACCTTCTCTCCTGGTCCTGCCTGTGGCTGACCCCGCAGGTTTTGGTTTGTTGTATTATCATTTTTGTCTGTTTCAAGAAATTTTTAAGTTTCTCTTAGACTTTCATATTATATTTGTGTACAATGTCTCTTTCTGGCCTTTGCTGGTCCCTCTGCAGGAACAGATCTTCCCACAGACCACCACATGACTTGAAGACTCTCTCTCTCTTGCATGGTGGTCACCTTTCCCTCAGCTCCTCCCTGGCTCCCTAATCCAGAGCAACCAGCCACACGTACTCCAGGTTCCACATGGCTCTACATTGTGTTTCTCATGAGCATGTGCTGTTCTATCATAGTCCTTATTATGTGTGGGGAGGTGTCTGTCTTCCACACTATTATCCACAGTCACAGATGACAGGCTTCTTGGTATTGCCTATTTTGTCCCAGAAATTAAGTTCTGTGTGGCACCTTATAGCTAGTCAACATTGTTATAGAATAGTTGATAAGTAATTTTTCTAATTTAAAGCAAAGAACACTTAATTTGGAGATAGTGAGGGGAGAAAGGTGACATGAGGGTAAGCAGAAAGACTGACATAAGAGATCCTCTTCTCTCCTTACTAATCCCTTGCCGAACGTGGCCCTGCACATTTGTAGTCCAGTTCATTGTAGCACAGGGCCAAAAAGTACGAGCTGAGGCAGGATGGAGACCAGACCCTTGGGGCAGCTGGGATGGAGTGGCTTTTCCTCTCTAACTCCTGCATATGAATCCTTTAAGAGGTGAGCTCATCATTCCGCTGCCCTGTTCCTCTCTCCCACACTCCCTGAAGAGTCCAGCTGTATGTGCTCACTACATCTGGGCCCCACTGCAGTGGCATCTTTTGTGGACATGGAAGTGTGAAGATTGCCTCTGTCACAAAACCATTGGTGTTGGAGGATGGGATAGGTTCTTAATGATGGATGAGACTTCAAGGGATATGGTGTGTCTCTGGTCAGAGCACCAGTCCACGTGGCCTCAGAGTTTCCATTTATTGTTGCAAAAGCTCTTCCAGAGTGGCTGGAACAAGCTGCTTGCTGGGCACGTGATCCCAGTGCAAGAAGCAGCTCTGCGCAGGCGGCTGGCAGTGCACCGGCATCCATTCAAGTCCTCCTGCTCTTCCTCTCCTGCTCTCTTCCAACATTCTTTTCTGAATAACTCAGTGTTCTGGGTTTTTGAGGGTGAAGGCTCCCTTCAACAAGCCTGCAGATGTGTGGCTATGTTGGAGGATGGCAGAACATGAAATACTTTTATATTGGCAGGTTGAGTCCCAGATTTGCTCATTAACACCTATAATTGCTGCAAGTTATTCCAACTGAGTTCCATTTTTCATCTTTAAAATGAGGATTTCAATGTCTGTTCCCTTACAGTGTTGCTATGCCAGGGATGGTAGGTAGTGTGTTGGTGCGCCTATGGGCAGAATCTTTTGAGTTCCTTTGATAACTTCAGTCTGTCTCAGTGTTTTTGGCCCTTGCCGTGGTGGAGGAGAGGCTGGAATGCATATTTGGGCCCCCTTCGAATGCTGCCCATATTTATACAGTATTCCCTTTGGTTGTGGAAGCACCACATAATGATTATATGGGGGCGGGTGAATATTTTGTTGGCCGTCGAAGGACCAAAACATCTTTGAATTTCCCTCATGCCTAACTACCAGTTAGGTGAGTATAGGATTCAGAAGCTTTTTGGGGAGATTGAACCAAGGGCCTCATACGTTCTGAGCAAGCATCGACCACTGAGACACATCTCCTAGGATTCCAAAGGAACATTACTGTGACTACTTTGTGGTGTCCAAGACCTGGTGAGCAGTATGTGTCCATCGTACCTGATTATAGAAGGCAGGACTTTTGTGCCCTGTGGAAATTCTTAGAACACTGTTTATCATGGATGTTGTGGAAATTCATCCCATTATGCCCACTCGTGGATCCTTTAGGTTCACATGTTTGGCATATAGTAGGCAGTTAAAAGCTGGACTTCTGTTTTACTTTCAGTTAAAATAATTCCTGTCATTACCTTGATGATTCATTTTTCCCTATTTTTTCTGGTCTTGATTGTAGAATTCCAGCTGGGAAGCTTTGTTATCTGTGTCCTTCCTTCAGTCCTCTGTCTATGTCCATAGACCTTCTCTGTTGCTCTCATTCTCTTATTGTCACCTCTGCTATGTTCTCCCTCTTTATTTCTGTGATAGGGCAGATGCCCTTGACTTTGTCTTTCAGATCACCAGCTTTAGCTTTAAATTTTGCTTTATATATTACTCAGAGCCCCATTTTACCATTTTTACCCCCCAGTGGTTTTTAGAAATCATTCTGGAAGAATGACAGGTATTTAGCAGAGTACACAAGTCATAAGTGTACAGCTCAGTGAGTATCACCAAGTGAACCCACATATGTAACCATTATTCAGATCAAGGAATGAACCAGTACTGCCTCACAGAAATCTCTTCCTGTCCTCTTCCCATAGGTACGAAATATTCTGACATCTAGCACCATAATTTTTAGGCTGGCCTCTTAGTATCAAATGTCCCCATAAAATACTCCTCATCCTGTTTTTTGTCCCCTGAAACTTGTTTTCATTTAGTTGGTGATAAAGGTTCTGTCCTTCCCTATTATCAGTTGGACTTCCTTCAACCATGGAGAATGACATGAACAAAGGGAGAGCTCTCAACACTGATTCCACTGCAGTTTGAGTAACAAATCGAGGTTGGCTGGATTTTTAGATTCAGTGGCTACAAATTTAGTTCCTATGATCTCCATGTCTGATTTGATTAATTTGCTGAATTTGCTGAATTTGCAATATTTACATTTTCTAGGCTATTATAAATAACAAACAGTTGGATAAAGAGATAATATGCCATGGTCTGAAAGGGTCCAAAGTGCAGGAGCTTAGGTCTCCACAGAGTTGGGGAACACCACCCTCCTGCATGTAGATGAGTTCTTATTCCCTTTTCTGTTCAGCTGATTGTAAACTCTGGGAACCCTGTTGTTTAAGGGTTTGAATGGAGACTTCATTGCGTAAGCATAGTTTCAGCATGGGCAACTACACAGGCCAGCTACCCAAGGAGGGCTTTAGCCAATATACCTGCTGGGGAACCCAGCAAGGCCTGTCTACCTCAGCATACTTACTGGTTTTTCTGTGGAACATTCTGTGCTATCTCCTATGGGGTGGGACCCCTGTGGAATTGTATGGCTCTTACGCCCTTATCGGATGAGAGGAGGTCACAGAATTTCTTTATGGCTGGTGGCAACACAGAAAGGTGAGGGAAAAATAGCATTTCTGTTATCTGCCTTGGGGAGGAGAAATTCCAATTTTTATGGCATACATTTCCCATATCTACCTCAGCTTGTTGTGCTTTGGGTGCTTGTGTGTTGCTGTGATGCTGAAAGCTGTGCTACCAGGATTTCAAATGTCTTAGGGCCGCCCATGGTGCGTACGATTCTGCTGAACTTCCAGACAAAGACAGACTAGGGAGAAGACCTCAGTGGTTCACTCTCCCTAAAATTAGCCATTGCAAACCCTATGAATAGCAGGGAATCACTGTCAAATATAGTCCCAGAAAATGAGCCTTTCAAGAAACACCTGGAGAAGACTTGCTTCCTCGAAGCAGAGTCGACCATAATGATGGAATGGAGTCGAGCCCCCAGGACCTTCCTTTGGTGATGTGGTAAGACTCAAGGTGAGAGGAAACACTGTTTACAAACCTGGTCTCAAATATAAAAGACGTGTGTATGGCACAGTGTTCGGGAGTGTTTGACCCTGTCATAGGGTCACTATGAGTCAGATCCAACTTGCCGGCAAGCAGCACCAAAAACCAACATAGCCTGCTTTAGACTATGTGTTCTGAGTCGAGAACCAGGGCCAGACATGTGCCGCACCATCATATCATAGGTGCTTTTCCCAGCAGTGAAACAGCAGATGAACATCTATACTGGAAGGTTTTTCTTGATTTTTCTATGACTTTTCCTCTCTCTGTCTTAGCCCTCTGATCCCCGCTTTGTCTTCACTTGTGCTTCTGTATTCTCCTCAATGAGCATTTTGATCTTACAGATGAGGGTTTCCTATAGCTCAGTGTTTTGCTTGAAGACTTTCCTATTTCAGTGGGGACAAGAGGTACGCTTTCGGGTCATGAGATCGGTGACCTTGCCAGAGGAGTGATGGGGATGAAAGTGAAACTACAGTATACTGAGGAACACATGGAGGTAGGAAATAGAAAGGGCCAGTCTCAAAGGCTCTTGTAGCAAGCTTGGGAAGAAAATGAAGGACTGAGGAATACAGAGAGCAGTTTCAAGCCTGTCATGAGAGACAATAAGTTGTAACCATCACCTACTGTCCACCCCTATCCATCTTCCTGTCATAGGAGGCAAGCGATGTAAGAAGAGAGAATGCTCACATGTGGGTCACTTACCACATGTCAGGAATTGTGTAAACATGCCTCAGTCTACATCCAAAAGTTTACAAATTATGAGTACTTATTTCTAATTTAAAAGTAAGGAAAGCAAGATTCCAAGAGCTCACTGTGCTGCTCATAATTAGCAATTATTATTCAAGAGCCTGAAGAGTCAATGACAGAGAGTGAGGTCAACTTTTTGTTTGAGGAGTGTACCTGGGAGCAGTTATATAAGAAGTGATGATTGCATCCCCCTGAAATCCCAGAGACTCAGGGGATAGAGGCAGGAGGATAGTAAATTCAGTACTTGTGGCAATCTTATAATTTAGTGACACCCTGTCTCAAATAGTATTTAAAAAATGGGCTGGGGTGCAGCTCAGTGGTACAGCACTTGCAAAGCATGCAAGCACAGGGCCCTGGGTTCAATGCACAATGCTGAAAAAATTTGATTAGAAAAGACCTAGTTAGTGCTGAGAAAAAAACAACCTCCGTACAGAGATTATACTATTACTTGAGAAGAGTTGAGGCACAAATTTGGGAGCTGCTGTTTAGGATTTCAGAAATAAGATTGGCCTTAAGATGAGTTCAGATAATCAGATGCAAATTAGTTGTGGAGTTGAAGAGTCACTCCCAGCCCAGGAACATTAAACACAGGGAGGATCTGTTCTGAAAACAGAACATGAGACATTGAAATAGGCAAGTGTCAGACAGGAAAATGTAACCTTGCCCATCCCAACATATTCTAGGAGAGATGATGGCCTGGATCAGTGAATACTGCACTGCATATGGTGGCAGGTAGGGGTGGAGGAAGCAGTGCCTAATGATTAAATATGTTATTCCTCTTCCTTTTTTTTTTTTTTTTACATTTTGAGATAGGGTCTCCCTAAGTTACGCAGACTGCCTGTGGTCTCGAACTTGGGATCCTCCTGCCTCCACCTCCCGAGTCGCTGGGATTACAGGAGTGCCACTGTGCCCAGACCAAATATGTTATTCCTCTAACTCAATTCTCTGGATATTTCAGGAACAGTCACATCAGAAGACCCTGATGAATTTATTTTTTATTGGAAGAGATGATGGAAACTGATATGTGAGAGTACCCCACTTTGTAAATATAATATTTTATTAAAAACTATTTCAAAAATATATGAAAACCACAAGTTACTGTTAATTATCTTACTTTTAACATGTGTTCA
>VMDO01014693.1:0-53711 GCA_007922755.1 Pedetes capensis | reverse complement strand
ATTTGTAAATTTCCAAATGGACTTTTGGAGTTCTTACATGGTACAATGAATAATTTGTTAGTATGTTACAGATATTTTCTAATTGTCTAGTAGTTTTTCCAATGTTTGTTTTGTTTTTTCTTCATTAATATTAAATATTACATAATCATATATGACAGAAATTTCCTTTAGAAACAGGTTGAAATGATACTATTAAGACTTTGAAAATAACTATCCTGGAATTGTAAAATGACTTGCTTTAGAAATTTTTATTGCATGTAAAAGTCACTTTTCAGTGTATGACATAAATTAAGGAACCTATATTAAATGTGCTAAAAAGTGATATTTAACAAAATTTGTAATTAACACTATGTGGGAAATAATGCTTAGATATTTACTTTTCAGTGTATGCTGCAAATTTAGTATTTCTTAAATAAATTAGCAGTCTAGTTTAATGATATTTAAGATTAATGATATTTAAGAAAATAATATCATTTAAATATGTGCCCTAATGGTATATAATCAGGAATAGCATCAATCTCCCCAAAATTTGCTTTAATGGATTTAAATATACATTATTATTTTTTACCATATTTTAAAAGAAATTGCAGAAATATTTAATACATAACTTTATCTCATTTTATATGAGTGGTAAATGATGATAATCATCATCATTGTCATCATCATGATATTATTGTGTGTGTGTGTGTGTGTGTGTGTGTGTGTGTGTGTGGTACTGGGGATTGAACCCAGGGCCTCACACTTGCGTGCTCTACAAGTGCTGGACCATTGAGCTGCACCGTCAGCCTTTTTTTTTTTTTTTTTTTTACAGTTTTGAGACAGGGTCTCGCTAAATTACGCAGACTGTCTCTGGTCTCGAACTTGCGATCCTCTTGCCTCCGCCTCCCGAGCCACTGGGATTACAGGCGTGTGCCACTACGCCCAGCTCATCATGACATTATTAAAAACAAACAAACAAACAAAAAACCCTAGGCCAGGCACAATGCTACATGCCTATAATCCCAGACACTGAGGCAGTGGAGGAAGGACAATCCTGAGTTTGAGACCAGAGGCAACCTGCATAATTTCGTGACACCTGGATTCAAAGTAAAATATAAAAATATGGCCTCCAGGTGCAGCCCAGTGGCAGAATATTTGCAAAGAGTACATGTGAGGCTCTGAGTTCAACCTTGAAGTACCTAAAAATAAAAAAATGAAAAACCTTGGCAAATGTGAAAGATTTATGCCAGTTTAATCTGTGTAAGAAATATGTATTCACAAACATTTTGTCTCTTAATATCCTTGGGTTTGGAAATATTTCTTCAAGAAAATGTCTTTTAAACTATACCCAAGAAATTTGGGATGCCTTGGAATGCCAAAAAGTTAGTTGTTCGGGTTGTTTCCAGCCCAGCAAAAGATCATGGAGCTTCAGCTCAACACCAGTTCACTTGGGGACCCTCAGGAGCGGGCAAGAGCTGGTCAGTGGTGCCAAGAAGGACCTCAGGAGCCTTCAACAACAAACAGGAAATTTACTAGGCTACTCCTTTGCAGGAGAGCTTAAAGATTATAACTCTATATAATAGCTCTCTAGCTGGCAGCAAGGGTTGCTGCTGCTACAGTGGGATAACAGCTCTATATCAAAGTGCCAACAGCTCTGATTTCCTTGCTGTGCTGATGGTCGGAGGATGTTGCCTCTTGCTGGCCATCTTGTCCTCTCATATCTTCCCCGGGATGGGGGGGTTGAGGGCTCTTCTTGGCTTGCTGAAGGTCTTTTTTGACTCTCAGATCCTTGCCTCTCATCAACTTGCTTGAAGGTTGGGACAATTGAAGCAGCGAAATCAGGTGCAGGGTGTAACAATCAGAGTTGAGGAGATCAGGAAGAAACGAATAGGTGCCTGAGGTAATAGGTGGTTTATTTACATACACTCTAGGTGGGGGTATGAACCAGGGCGCAATCAATCAGAGAGCAACTCATGCCAGGAGGAGCAGCTCTCTGTGTAAGGGCTTGGAAAACTGCACTTACTATTGAGGGGTTAGGTGCAGACTGGAACAATCACTGAACTTTCCTTAATAATCAATTGGATAGTTCTAGGTGGCCAATCAGGCTGAAAAAGGCCACACCAGAGCTGGGCTGTTTTGGAGCCATCTTAAATCACTGGATGGGAGAGGTAACAGGTTAAGGAGAGACCACAGGTGAAAGGTGAACTAGGACTTAGGTAGATTAGCTCTTAGGGAGTCAAATAGGTCCCAGTCTAGATTCCTGGTAATCAGAGGTGGCAGAACAGGGCAGGATCTGGGGAGGGCCCAGACCTCAGCCTGGATGGAGTGGGCCTTGGCCCCAGCACCCTCCTTGTCCACCTTGGAGGTATCCACATAATTCCCTACAGGTAGTCAGCAAAATGCTAGATAGCATTTAAGAAATTCAAGGAAGATATTTTGTTGAATTAAAATAGTAATCTTTTAAAATAGAATCTACCTAAGTTTAATTGGAAATGTTGTTTTAAAAAACTAATTAAACATGTCAGCATTCATTAGTTTACTTCACTTATTACCATTAGACAAAGTTTAGTGATTTTTGTACTGTGATGTAACATCTATAGCCCAAGACCCAAGGAAACATATACTTTCAAAACAAAAGTCAGTAAAATAAATTCACATGCATGTATTATTTATATATTCACATACATTGATATCCATATATATATATATATATATATATATATTTATAAAAATATATATATAAATATATATATAAATATATAAATAAATATATATATATATATATATATATATATATATATATATATATATATATATATATTTCTATGGCCTGCAGCTGTAGCCCTGTGGCATCCAATCCCATCAGATCTCAGAAGCTAAGCAGGGTCGGGCCTGGTTAGTACCTGGATGGGAGACTGCCTGGGAACACCAGAAGCTGTAGGCCTGGGAGAAGGACCTGGCAACCCCCTCCCAAAAATCAATCTGCCATTGAAAACCCTATGAACAGCAGAGAAGCACTGACAATAGTGTTTTCCCTGTTGTATAGAGGGTCGCTATGAGTCGGATACAGACTTGACAGCACCTAACAACAACATATTTCTATGTATTTATTTTAAGATAGTATTTTGTTAAGTGTGAGATGAGGTTTATGTGTTCAGTGTTTTGGAAGATGGAAATTAATAACTATTACTTCTAAGAGAATAAGTAGAGAGAGTTAAGATTTCAATGTAAGACTTGAAGCTACTGGAAGAATCATACTGGAAATATATCATCGTGTTGGACGGGCCAGGATTTTTTTGGATAAGAACTCAGATGCACAAACAACAAAAACAAAAATATACAAGTGGTATCCTATCAAATTAAAAACTTTCTTCACAGCAAAATAAATATCAAATCCAGTGAAAATATAACCTGTAGAATGGGAATAAATATTTGCAAAACATATAGGTGACAAAGGATTAATATCCAGAATATACAAGACACAAAACATCTATATGCCAAGAAAACAATTAACCCTATTAAAAAATAAGCAAAAGACCTAAGAGACATTTTTCAAAAGAAGGCATACAAATTGCTATCAGGCATATGAAAATACACTGAATATCACTAACCATCAGGGAAATGAAAATCAAAACCACAGTGAGATAATAACTCTCAGAACTGCTACTAACAAAATGACAAAAGATGAGTATTTATGAAGATACGAAGAAAAGGAAATATTCACTATTGCTGGGAATGTAAATTAGCACAGACATAATGGAAAACAGTATGGAGTTCTTCAAAATAATAAATATAAAACTACCTTTCCATCAAAAGAACTCCCTGCTGAACATGCACTTCAAAAAAAAAATTAAATCAGTGTATTGAAGAGACACATGTACTTCCATGTTCACTGCAGCAATATACACATTAGCAAATATATGGAATCAACTTAAGTATTTATCAATGAATGCTTAAAGAAAATGTATTATATACACAATAGAGTACTGTTTAGCCTTTAAAAAGAATGAATTTTGTTATTTGTGACAAAATAGGTAGAACTGTAAAAAATTATGTTCAGGAAAATAACAGTTATTGAAAGATAAGTACTGCATGATCTTGCTCCTATTTGGATTCTAAAAAAGATGATCTCATGGTAGTAGAGAGTACAACAATGGTTACCATAGGCTGAAGAAGGAAAAGAACATTGGGAATAGGATACTGTGATGGTTTCTCTTGGTTGTCAACTTGGCTGGCTTGAGAGGCATCTGAAGAATCAGTAAAGCACATTCTGGATGTGTCTGTGCATATAGCTCAGTAGGTCAGCAAACTGAGGAGGAAAGACCTGTCCTGAATGTAAGTGGCACCAGCTTATAGGCTGAGGCCCTGGATAGAAGGAATATTTTCATGGGGAGGCTTACTACAAGCTTGATTTTTCTTGAGTGGACGTATTTTTAGCTATTGCCATGGCTCATGTACATCAGACTCCTTTCTTCAGGCTTGAGTGTGGCTTGATACCATTGAACTCTCTGGGGCTTCCAGGCCTTCTGCCTGGATCTGGATTGTTTATCCCTCCTGTTCTGAGGCATCTTGGACTAAGTAGTGACTTCTTTTCCCTGTTATCCTACTTATACGTGGTCTATCCCACCTCTGACTATATAAGCCAATGTAATAAATTTATTTGTATAATTATACACACCTTCTATTGGCTCTGTTATTCCAGGGAACCCTGATACAGATATATAATTACAGTTAGATAAGAGGAACATAAAATATCCAGAAGAGGGCAATATATATATATATATATATATATATATATATATATATATATATATATAGTATATAGTATATAAGCGATTTTCTAAGGCCAAAGGATGGAATGGGGGAGGATAGGTAGGAGAGAGTGAAGTAACATTTTGAAAACTTATTACAGTGATTATTACACATCTGTAAGCATATTAACATGCATTAGATTTAATATTTTTTAATGTGGCAATTGTGTTACATGAATACCATATTTCAAAGCATTTAAAATGAAGACAGAAAGGGGTTGAATTTTTGAGAGTACTGCATTCTAAAGTAAGGAGTGACAGGAAAAGATTAAAAGAGTATTGATAGGTTCTAGTGTATTTACTGTCTATGATATCGACTGGGGTTCGTTGGAGAAAATATAAATGTAGTAACATGAAAGGAACATAAGCTGGGAGCCATGGCACACATCTGTAATCCCAGCAATTTGGGAGGCTGATGCAGAAGGATTGAGAGTTTGAGGCCAGAGGTGGCCTACAAAATTTAGTGAAATATTGTCTCAAAAAGAAAAAAGAAAATATGGGGTTAGGGGTGCTAGGGGTGTGGCCCAGTGGTAGAACACTTGTGTAGATTGAGGTTGGCCCTAGGTTCAATGCTCCAGTACTGCAAATGAATGAATGAATTAATTAAATGAATATATCTTGCCATAAATAATTGCTTTGCAAGCAGTGGGAGGAACATGAGGATACATCATTTACCGTGTTGTTCGGAGTATCAAAACAAAAGTTGAGATGTTTGAAAATTGGTCTGTATGTATTTGTTTTGTTTTGTTTTGTTTTTGTTTTTGTTTTTGCAGTACTGGCAGTTGAACCCAGGGCCTCAAGCTGGCATGCTTTGCAAGGGCTGTACCACTGAGCTGCACCCTCAGCCCATTTTTTCACTTTTTGAGACAGGATCTCACTAAATTACTCAGACATGTCTGGTCTCGAACTTGCAATCCTGCTGCCTCCACCTCCCGAGTACCTGGGATTACAAGAGTGTAACACCACACCAGACTGATGTGCATGTTTTTAGGAGATAAACTGGAGAAGGTAAAATTACCAACTACAGTGAAAAAAGGAATGGAAACACAAGCACCACCATGAACGTAAGTCCACAGAAACATTTTTCTAAGGATTTTCCTAAGAAATATTTTCCAATAGTTACAGTAAATGTAATTTATAACTAGACATTTACATTCTGCATTTTCTTACATACTTGTTTTTCCTTATAAATATGACTTTTCCAGAGTATAAAATTTTTTAGATTAGAATTATGCAAATTATTTCTAGATCCTTTGTTTTTGTTATCACACCACTGAAGATATGTTACCTGAAGTTCAGACTTTTCACTTTAAATTAGAATGACTTACTTTTATGTTTTTGTTGTTGTTGTTAGGTGTGGTCAAGTTGGTATCCGACTCATAGTGACCCTCTGTACAACAGGGGAAACACTATTGTCAGTGCTTCTCTGCTGTTCATAGGGTTTTCAATGACAGATTGATTTTTGGGAGGGGGTTGCCTGGTCTTTCTCCCAGACTTACCTTTATAGTTGATTTAAATTCTAAAAAGTAACACTAACATTGGTGATATCAAATGCTTAGTAAACTTTCAGCTTATTGATTGTTTTCATAATATGTATCTGATTTTTCATATTATAATTTAAAAATATTTCCACAATATCTTCTCTTTGGGGTTTTGTAAAGGCAAGTGCATTGGTGAAAATAAAAAACGCGTATACAGAGTATTGGGATTTCAATTCAAGAGGCATCCTTTTAAAATATGTTGCATTCAAGTCTATGAAACTTGTGTGTCATGGGTCATAATTCAGAATTATTTTGTCCTCTCCCATGATAAGAAGTTATAAGCAGAAGTTTAACTTTAAAATTGATGTTATTTCTAAGTTATTGTCAAAGCTACAAATTACATATTTAAAAGGAAGCATATAAGAAACTAATAACGGAGGGCTATTTTTTCCAAAGTATACTACTTTAAATGATTTCTCTTTAATAACTGTAAAAGTCATTTCAGTAATGTATTTTTACAGATAACTTTTAGATGCTTTTATGGTGTCTTTTTTTTATAGAAAAGCACAATATTAAACAGAAAAGAGTGAGAAATTATGCACCTTGTAGAAAATGGAATTGTTTACCATAATAGTGTCCAAAAGGAGTTTAAGAGTAATTCATCATCAGATTATTAAGAAATCAAATGTTATTTTTAGGTGACCTCATTTTGTGATAATTTTATTATGACCTGAGATCTCTACAAAATGCCTTAAAATGATATCATTTTCTTCTAATTGCCACATGAGATATATATATATATATATATATATATATATATATATATATATATTACATTATATATATATATATATTACATGATATATATATATATATATATATATATATATATATATATATATATATATATTACACACCAAATTTTCAAATGGAGCCCTTAGGATTAATATTTATGGATTTTGTTTGCTTCTTGTTTTATGTAACATTATAAACAGCATTTGTATTTTCATATGGATTACCAGGAAAAATATAAACTTTTCATCTGAAGGAAAAATAAGTCAACAAATACTTTTCTAATACTTCAGTAGCTGTCTTGTTCTTTCATCTCACTTCCTGAGGGACAGCTGGAGCTCATGAGGGCAGATGTGAAGTATGAGGTTCATGATTTAGATTCAGACTGGCAAATACTAAATACTAAATCTAACATTTTAAATGTGAAGTTAGACAATATACTTGCTTTCTTTTGTATTTCAGTTTTCTCTATAATACAAGAATTGGAATAGTTGGTATGTTGGTAATATGTTTAGATTTTTTTATATATAGCAGATACTCAATACCTAACTATTGTATTTATTTTGAATTAAAATTTGAAATAAGCTGTCATATGTATTCAAATAATCTGGCATCAATACCTTAAAATAATTTAACTTACAGAGCACATTCATATGAACTAATATTTAGTATGAAAATGCATTGTTTTAAAGTGCATAGAAAATGATTTTATTCACACTTTTATTTATATACACTTACCATTTTTTGTTTTTTGGTAAATTTTACTTTATGGATTTTTCTGGGAAGAAAAATGGGATTATTTCTATTTTCTTTGTAATTGTATGATTTAAATTAAGTTTGGTCACTTCTTTACTTGAAGACTACCTAGCAAAAATTTAAGTAACTATTAATTACTAAAGTGAAATGATTATTAAGCCAACATCCTGACCAATTCAATATGCCAATATGTATTTTTATGCAACTTTTTATAAGTAGCAGTAATTACAATCAAGAAGCTTAGACATTTTTATAAATGCTGACAGAAGTGCTCACTTAGAAAACACATGGCATCTGAGGATTTATGAATGCATGTGTTATCCCAAAAGGTAGTTCAGGCTGAAATAGATGACACACATTACTTCCTCTTAGAAGTAAGAAAATGTGTTAATTGCATTTAATATAGTTTATTGCACTGTAGTCAACACAGACCATCTGTCCACAACAGCTGCCTCTTAGCGGTTTCAGCAAAGCAAGTAAGTGTATATATTTTAAGGGCAAGTACAACTGAACATACCAAATAGCCTGCATTGAGTTTGTGCTACATAAGTACTTGGTACATAAATTTTATACAATTGTACCTGCATGAATATACTCCATGCTAAATTTTGTCTTTGTTCAAGAAATAATTTTAGGAGTAGATATTGATAAACACAAGGGACTGGGGTTTACCTCAGTTGGTAGAGAGCTGCTCTATGGTCTCTAGACGGTGAATTTGATCCCCAGCACCAAAAATGTGGGAGAAGGATGTTGTAATTCCCTTCAGAAACAATCAGCCATTGAAAATCCCATGAATACCAGAGAGGTACTGACATAGTGCCAGGCATGGCACAGTGTCAAGGAGTGTTTCCCTCTGTAATATATAGGGCCGATTTGCGACAGACAAAATTTGAGGTCACCTAACAATAACATTGATAAATATCTTGAGTAAGAACTGTGGGAATACTTTTGACTAAAAACAAATAACAACAAAAAAGATAAACTTCCTTGATTCATATGTTAAGAAGAAATGTGAGTTTTATAAGACTTCAGAGGAGCGGGAATGGAGGGAAGGAACAGAAGAAGAGACAATATGTCAGACTACTAATTGTGGAGGTGAAGAGAATTAAAGGTACTTTTTTTTTTTGAAACTGCCTTACCACTGTGCTGGACCATCAGCCCTTTTTTACTTTTTATTTTGAGACAGAGTCACACTAAGTTATGCAGGTGTGCACCTCTGTGCCTGGATTTGAAGGTACTTTTAAGAACAAAAATGTTAGCCTGCACTGTAGCACACGCTTGTAATATCAGTGACTCAGAAGGCTGAGGCAGGAGGATAGTAGGTTTGAGGCCAGAGGCAGCCTGCACAATTTGGCAACACCCTGTTTCAAAATAAAATATAAAAAGAGAATAAAGATGCAGCTCATTGGTAGAGCACTTGCTTAGCATGTATGAGGCCCTGGGTTTAATCTACAGTACTAATTTTTAATAATAAATGTGTAGAAGTATTAAATATTCTATATATTACCATTTTCTGAGCATTTCAGACTATTAAAAGCTTAGTAAAATTTATTAGTCACACATAAACATGTTGTAAACATTGTGTTTTTACTTGGCGAAGATCAAGGACATTGCGGTGTTGATTTTTGTGTTCAGGTAAGAAATAAAATTAAAAGCATGGTGAGATTCAGACTCTTAACTGGACAAATCTGAGAGAGATAGGTACTTTTAAAGAGACAGAAATAACCATGTAAGCATGTTACTTGCTCAAAAAAAAAAATAAAATCCACAAATATCTTGAAATAAGGATGCAACTTTTCTCAAGCAAGTGAACCTTAACTAGTTAGTCCTTATTGAATTAAATAAAATTTATTTTAATGCACTCAATAGAGCCTTACATTTTGGAGAAAAATTACCTCCTCGGGTAATAAGTTGTGTTACTTTCTGATGAAAGATATTGAGGGGTAAAAATCACACATTTAAATACTTATTCAGTGTATTTGTGTGTGTGTGTGTGTGTGTGTGTGTGTGTGTGTGTGTGTGTGTGTTTGAGCCAGATTTTTTTTCAGTCACTATGTATATCATAGTGAATAAAGAAGACTAAAAACTTTGACAGTATGAAGAAAACTTTGTTAGGCAATAAGTGCAATGTCATAAATAATGCTGGTAATGTAGTGCTAAGAAAGGAATGTTATTTTAATTTGAGCAAAAAAACTGATGAAGGTGAAGTCATACATCAGATGGAGATCTGAGTAAAGAGAATTCCAAACCTAAGAACACATTGAGGTTCTGAGGCTCAACTTGAAGTGGATGTTCAGCAAAGAACCAAATGATCTGGGGACACAAATTATGAGAGTTTGTCAGTGTTAATTTCCTGCTCTGAAACATAACTGAACTTGTAAGTACCAGTCAACTCATCAATCTATACTCACTTCATAAAAAGAAATACTGAACAGGATGTGAAATTATTTATTCAAACAATTTATAACCACTAGCTTTTACAAGTTCAAATAACACTTTGGCATAGTATCTGAATTTCACTCTTCTTATTTCAACTCCATTACTAAAGCAAGTCATTATTTTGATTTCATAGCAACACAGGGGGATGATAAACTACATGAAGTACTCCTGGATCTCTTTAATCTCCATTAATTAGAATAGAGACAAATTGGTATCAGAAATACCAGGGAAAAGAAATAGGAAGCAATTTATATAATATTCATTCATTCATTCACTCATTTCAACATATTTATTAAGCAATTGTCTTATGCCAGCAATGTTAAGTACTGGAATTACAGTACTAAAAAAAGAGACAGGTCATAGTAAGACATGCATTATACAAAGAAATAAGATAATTTAAAAGAATGTATTATGGATGCATGGAGTGGCAGGCACTCCATTTGTCCTGAGGTTCAGGAAATCCCCCCAAAACTGAGAAACTATTAAAACTGCTATCTGGAGGAGCAGCCTGCAGTGGTACCACTGTGGTGCTTGATCCCATCAGACCTAGGAAGCTAAGCAGGATTGATGGTTAGTACTTGGATGGAACACAAGGTGCTGTAGACTTGGGAGAAGGACCTGGCAACCTACTCCTAACAATCCTCATTGAAAACCCTATGAATAGCAGAGAAACATGACAATAGTATTTCCTCTGTCATACATAGGGTTGCTATGAGTCAGACACCTACTCGAGGGCACCTAACAACAGCATCTGAAGGAACACATATTATTTTGGTCAAAGAGAGAATAATCAAGTAATCAAATAGGAAAAAAAAAATAATGGTGATAATTTAAAATTCTTGATTCTAAAAGCTGATAAAATTATTGGGAAAAGTGAATGTGATCTGTAATTCCCAAAACACAGTTTTGGTCAAGTGGTGAGAGAAGAGTGTGATTGAAGTGTGTTCACAAGAAAATGAAGGAGAAGAAATCAAGACTGAGGATATAGACAAGCTCCTTTAAGGAGTTTTGTGATGAATAATCATGAAAAAAGGCAGCAAATGAATGTGTCATTAAAATTGATTCATTTGTGATGATTGAAGTTGTATAGCATTTTTCTATATTGATTCCAAACTAAGAAAAAGTTTATATTAGTACATAAAGAGAGGGTAAATGACCAATTAGATTTAATTCATAAATGAGATGGAAAAATATTTAGTACAGAGTTAGAGGAGTGGGTATTAAATAACAGCAACATCCTTTCATCCAGAAGACAGAATATATATGGCTTACAATGTAGATGGATTTATGTATGTAAGAAAATCAAGAATATCTTTTCTACTATCTACTACTTTCTCAAAGATTACCAAGTAGATGTGGGAATTGAGAAGAGAATCTTTTTGTCTTAAGGACAGAACAAAATGTAAAATAGTTATTGAATGGCCCACTTGAGGAAAAAGGTTGTGACTTCAAGTTAAAACCTTCAAGTAGCCCTATTCAGGGACTAGGTTGCAGATGTGATATACTTGGAGTTTAGATGAAATCAAACATTTGAATTTCATTAGGTGAATATGATAAAGGACAGAATTGGAGGAAAGATGAGATTGTATACAGTGGAAGTATATGATGATTGTCATAATCTGTTTTGTTCTGTTGTAACAGAATAACAGAGTTAGGTACAGTCATTCTCAAAGAACAGGAATTTATTTCTTACAGTTGTGGAGGCAGATAAATACCCAAGATCAAGATGCAAGCATCTTGCAAGAGTCTTCTTGATGATTTCCCACATAGCAGAAGCATAGAGAAAGAAATACCATTCAATACATCGTTTTTATGAGAGTCATCATCCATTCATCACATTGTTGGTTCAGTGGCAGGTATAATTCTCATCTGCCATGTGGGAGGCCCAGGTTTGATTCCTGGACAGTGCAGACATTTAGTAGGCTGGGGTTTAGCTCAGTTGGCAGAGTGCTGCTCTGTACTCTCTTGAGGACATGGGTTGAGTCCCCAGCACCACAAAAACAGGAGAAGGCTGTGGCAATCCATTCCTGAAGAAATCCTGAAATAACCAACCATTGAAAACCCTTTGAGGGTCACTGTGACTCACATCTAATTACTTCCTAGAAGTCCCACCCTCCAATACTTCTGATAGTTATGCTGGGAATGAAAGAGTATAGTCAAGCCATATCATTGAGCCATAGAATGTAATACATGTAAAGACAGGACTAAAGTATTAGGGGCTCTGGACATTAAAAAATGTAATTATTTCAATGGATAAAACATTCCAGTGAAATCTAGAAGTTATGGGAAATGAGACACCAAGAAAAATAAGCTAGAAAGAGAAATGTTTAGATAATGTTGTTGTTAGGTGCCCCCCAGTTGGGTCTGACTCATAGCATTCCTCATAGGGTTTTCTTTTTCTTTTTCTTTTTTGGTGGTACTAGGGATGAACCTAGGGCCTCTGTACCACTGAGCTGCACCCCCAGCTCTTTTTTTTTTTTTTTTTTTTTACTTTTTGAGACAGGGTCTCGATAAATTACACAGACTGCCTCTGGTCTTGAACTTGCCATCCTCTTGCTTTTGCCTGCTGAGTCACTGGCATTGTAGGCTTGTGCCACCATGCCCAGATTCCTCATAGGGTTTTCAATGACTGTTTCAGGGTTCTTTCGGGAGTGGGTTGCCACATCCTTCTCCCATTTTTGCAGTGGAAGGGATTGAAATGAAGGACTGAGAGAGTGCAGCTCAGCACTCTACCAACTGAGCGAAACCCCAGCTCAGTTTAGATAATGGTATAGAAATTAAGATCAAGGGGGTGTTGGTGTTCACAACAGTTAAAAATGACTAAATTCTTTGCAATAGTCATTGTAGGAAATGAGAATAAGGGAACTGGAAAGACAGTGTATGAGATGCATTGTCTATATGGGTTTTCAAATCATTACAAATTAGTATTAATGTTGAAGGAAGATTAAATGCATCAGTCATAATCCATATCTCCTCCAAAGACTTACAGATTTAATTTGAAAATAATTTAAGATAATTTTATCTCTAATATTATTAAAAGTGGTCATAAGGTATTTTGGGGACACATGTTTCAGGTGGTATCCTACAGTTTCATTGCCTACAAATATGCATCAGTTGTACTTTTGTGAGCATTGAGGAAAAACATTTGGTTAGTAATTTTCTTCCACATGCAGAACAGAAAATTGAAGTGCACTTCTAATTTGTTATACTCTTCTACTCTCATGGTGTTTTTTCCTATCCAGTTAGTGTTGAGCATGGTGGATCAGGCAAGAGGACAAAGGGTAAAGGTAAATGCAGAGGAAAGCCTTGGATTTGATCTCCAACATAGGAAAAACTAAAGCTAAAACACACACACACACACACACACACACACACACACACAGAGAGTAAATAAATAAATAAAAACAGCGGCCAAGGAGCCAGAAATATCCATGAAACAAAGAAACCATAATATTGAAATCAGAAATTATATGCTGAATACAATTTTCATAAGTAAATTATATTATAAAATTGCCAGATAATACACAATTTACCACAAAGGATTAGATATGTCAGTTGACAACTCGAAAGCTTCCCATAACTATCAAGCCATATGTTCCTAGCACAAGATACTGGTAACACTTATCAGCAAAAACAAAAATATTTTATGTTCATCAGAATTCTTATCTGACTCATAATCTGGTTCTCCAATGTAGAACAATAGTTTTCAAAGTCATTGTCAATTAGTAGATACTCTGCTATGATAAAATAAAAATTATGGTTGAGTTCTATAATCTATTTTTCCCTCCTGTTTACTTGTTTGTTTTACAGCTTTCTAATGTGTACACAATACTGAGGAGCACTGCTATAACACAAGGCTTCTCATACTTTCACCTGCATATAAACTAACTAGTTATCTTGTTAAAACTGCAGGTTCTTTCTGTAAATATATGTAAGGTGTGAGGTGTTCATAATGATCAAGCTCCCCAGTGATGTTAATGCTGTTTTTCCTAGACATATATTTAACTGAAGACTCTATATTTTAAATAGAGAATTGAAATGAACTATTTGGTAAATTGAAATGAGGTATGTGGAGTTTTGTTTAAATTTACATTTGAAACATCTATGCCATCTGTGTGGGAGAGACAGAGACAGAGACAGAGACAGAGAGAGAGGAGAAAGAGAGGATGTTCACTGAAAACTTTACAAATCAATTTGTTTTAAATTTTATTTTTTACAGATAAGCAAACTATTATCTCATTGAATTACATTTCTTTTTCACTTATGTTTATTTTTATTTCCTCATTTGTAATTTTTCAACTTGATATGTTCTTGATATTTTTTCTTGATTGAGTTTGTAAATGATATATCTGTGTTGAATTTTTAAAGAAGTAGTTATTTTGGTTTATTGCAAAATACTCATGCTACTGTTTTTGTTTTTGGTTTTGTTTTTTTTATAGCTTATTTCATTCCCCTCCTCCATCTCATGGCTGGGACTAGAACTCAAGAGTCCTGAAAATGCTAGAAAAGTACTCTAACACTAATCTATACTCCAGGCCTTCTAATTATTGCTGTATTATTTCAATTTTCATTACATCATTTCTCCTGCTTTTTAATATTAACTTTCTTATTTTATATAATTTTGTTCATAATTGTCATTTTTCTTTTTTAGCAACATAAATTTTCAACCTACTCCCTCAGCTCTCTTTAAATATCACTAATGAGACCACAAGTTTGGGGAAGTTCACATTTTTGTTACAATTATTGTCCGTTTTTTGGAATAAGTGTTTTAATTTTTCACTTAATTAGCAATTTTCCTCATATTTCACGTGAAATGTTTTTGTTTTTTTTTACTATTACACTATTTTGTTTCTTTCATTTTATTCAGAGAGTATAATATTACTTTCTATAGATGTGAACATCTATCTATCCTACTGAGTAATTTTTATAAAATTTTTATTCATTTTAAAAATAATAGTACCTGTTTTCAAATCACTTAAGTATAAACTCATTAAGTATAATGTAAGTTTTTCATTATAATGATTGTATTCTCTACATATATTAGAACTTGTGTTTAGTTTATATGTTAAATTTCATTATGTTAATTTTTCTTTTATTTCTTATATGATTTCATTTGATGTAATATTTCATGTTGACAGTATATGCATAGCTATCATGGTTTAGTACCACCTTTGTCCTTATATATTTATTTCATTTACTTTGAATCCAAATTCAAGGTGTTGTGTTGTATGAGTCTTTAATATTATTGATATTTTATTTTATAAATTTAACTGATGTCTACCTGGATATATTTGTTCACATCTGTAATCTAAGCATAATGGAGGCTGACGCAGGAAGATAATGGGCTTGAGGCCAGCCTAGATATCAAGCTGCAAGCCTATATACATTTCTCATATATATCTTAGAATCACTATTATTTACTTACGTTTTTGATGTTTCATTACTTTTTTCTATTTGATATTTCTTTGCATGCATGGTGACATTTGAAGTTTTATAGCCTATTTTTGTATAAATTACTACATTTATTAGGCTTTATAAACTACATTTAACTATTAAAAATAAGGAAACAGTTATTCAAATACTTCACCATATTTGCTTACATTTGTTAGGTATATTATTTTGTATTTTCAAAGATCACACTATTTTATTTTCTTTAAAAACGAAGAAGACAATTTCTGCAGTAATCCAAACTTGGATATTCATTAAAATGGATATGATTGAACATAACCCTTTCTCCTCACAGCAACTATACTTTTGAGATATTATGCATTATTTACTGTCTACTCTATGAATAGCCTGCAGCTGTAGCCCTGTGGTATCGATCTCGTCAGATCTCGGAAGCTAAGCAGGGTCGGGCCTGGTTAGTACCTGGATGGGAGACTGCCTGGGAACACCAGAAGCTGTAGGCTTGAGAGAACGGCTGGGCAACACCCTCCCAAAAATCAATCTGCCATTGAAAACCCTATGAGCAGCAAAGAATCACTGATAATAGTGTTTCCCCACTTGTACAGAGGGTCGCTGTGAGTCAGATACTGACTCGACAGCACCTAACAACAACAACCGTATGAACAGCAGAGAATCACTGTCATACAGTTCTGGAAAGTAATCTGCTCAGGATGGAAGGCATTCAAGATATGACTGGGAAAGAGTTGCCTCTTCAAAGTAAAGTTCACTGTAATGATGGAAATGGAGTAAAGTCCCAGGGTTCTACATCTGCTGATATTGCAAGACTCAAAATGAGAACAAACACAGTGGCTTCAACAATGGGCATAAACATACAAAGATCGTGTGCATGACACAGTGTCAGGTAATGTTTCCTTCTGTTGTATATAGGGTTGCTATGAGTCAGATTTGATTTGATGGCACCTAACAATAAATATCTACCTAGATTCATCAACTTGTTCTTCTACACACACCCCAAAACAAATGCTCTTTAATCCTTGTCTTTTTCTATGGTAGAGAATATGTGTGCATTGCTTTCATGTTTGAAGGTGGAATGAGATGCCTTGAGTCATACTTTTTTTTTTTTTTCTTGAACATCACCTCTTACCATGAGGATCAGAGAGGCCAGGCTGAGTTTTTGAATCATAGGTTAGATGATACTTATTTTATTTTTATGGAATCTTTATATCCAATCTAAATTTAACCTGAAAGAATTGTTTAAACACAGACTGCTATTGTATGAAGAAGTCTTTGTTAGGGCCTGAAAATTTGCTTCTCTGACAACTTTCCTATTGTTGCTAACATTACTAAGCCAGGGAGCACATTTTAAGAAAGATTGCTCTTTAGGACATATTTAATTATTAGGTATTTACTCACATAGTGTCATTCTCAAGGGAATGGTGTGATCTTTCTTTATCTCAAGAAAAGTTAATGCTCTTAGCACACAGAATATCATTTCCTATTCAATTTTTTCTTTGGCATCTCCAAGGAATATCAATTCTAATCTATTTTCCACCAATACACTTTAAAAATAAAATCACTTTGTTTACTGAATGTGTGTGTGTGGGGGTGTGCACATGTGTGTTTGCAAGAAGTGAGATCTCTTTTATTTTGTTTACAATTTTTTTGTTGTTTTGAAATCTAACACAAATAAACCAGGCATGATGGCACACGCCTGTAATTCCAGAGACTCAGGATGTGGAGGCAGGAGGATTGAAGGTTAGAGGGGAGAAGCATCCTGCATAACTTAGATCTTGTCTCAATATAAAAAATTAAATGAGCTGAATATGCAGCCTAATGGTAAAGCACTTTCAATGTATGTGTGAGGCCCTAGGTTCAGCCCCCAAGTACTGCAAAAAACAACAACAACAACAACACACACACACACACACACACACACACACACACACACGACAGAAAGAAAAGAAAGCATGTGGGGTGCACACCTTGCCAGTCTGGCCTAGATATTCAGATGGGAGGTGTGGCCATGCACACAGATAACTGAACACAACTTACTTGGGACCATTGGGTGAGGGGCGTGGACTCCTGCAGCCCTCGGGAACACCACAAGACAGGAAAAAGGAAAAGCTGTGTGTACTTTTGCCTTTCGGGGACCGAAAGCAGCTCTTTATTGCCTCTACCCTTAGAAGGGCAGCGAGGAACTCAAACAAGTGCTCAGCTATAACAAGTGTTAGCAGTCTAAGTGCTGCAGCTCTATTGCTGTCTGAGGGGCAGTGGCAGCTCTTCTGCCAGCGGCACTGGGACCGAAGACTGTCCTCAGCCTTGGCCTTTTGGTGCTGGGTCCAAGAGGCTTTCCTCAGCTTGCTTGTAGTCCATCTCTCCTTAAGAGTGTTGTCTAGTCGTCCTGGTCTTGGTGGTCATGAGGAGAGATGATACTGTGTTGCTGGTCAAAGCCAGAGAGAGCCCTTTCCTTGTCTGTGGACCATCTGCAATGGAGTGGCAGAGCAGAGCAGCAGCAAGCAACCCCTCAGCAGAAAGCTAGCAGCCAGCAGCTCACAGCATCACTATCAGCAGCCTCACATGCACAACGAGGTTTGTTTATATAGTCCTTGGGTAACTGCCTTAACTGCCTCAAGATGACAATCAGGTGGGGACACAAAGGGCTAGTTGCAATCAATTTAGGAGTGACATTCAAATAAAGAGCAAAACCAAATGTCACTCCTTGGGCAATCAAGGGGACATCCTTGATTACCAATCAGGGGGCAAGATGAGGGTTGGATAATTTCCTACAGGAGCTAATACAACTGGTAACACATAAAACTTATTTTCATTAGACTCTTGCTAATATCCTAGAAGCTTCTGAGATCTGAGAGTTCCTCTGAGATGTTATGGATTAAATCTTGTTTATTCTAATATGACATGTCTTACATGCTATTTGCTTCTTGTTTGCCCTTTTAATCTTCCAATCTGAAAATGCATAGATAAGTTAGTTGTATTTTGTTAGAATTTGAACACTTGTATAAATGAAATTGCACAATATTCAGTTTTATTTCATTTTTAGTTTAAATATTTTTAAAAGTTTATTTTGAAGATGCCTTGATAGTAGCATTAACTGAAAGATATTTGTTCATCTATCATGCTGTATAAGAGTTAAATATCCAGCTCTCAGTATCTTAATAAAATACAAGTTAATCTCATCCTTGTGTAAAATTTGAGAGTGAATATTGATTGGTTGGCAGTTGGTTACCTTCTAGTAAGCTACTCATGAACTCAAGCCCCTTTATCCTTGGGCTTGCCACTTGAATTTGAAGCTGCAGTATGGGAGTACATAGATATCAAGCATGGACCGTTTCTGGCTCAGTCTGGAAATGTCATACTTCATTTAAATTCACATTTAATTTACTGAACTCCATCTCATAGCCTTTTCAATGCTGCCTGCCTGTTTGAGCTATTTGCCAAGAAAACAGGATTCACTAGATGATCAGTTAAATGTCACAGACACAGAACTGTATGTTGTGTATAATTTTTGTATAATTCATTTATGTATCCAAATGATTTTTGCTATAGTTATCCGTAACAATTTATTATTTTGCTAATGGTATCAGTTATATGTGAGCTATGAAATGATTTTTTCATTGCATTATTTGTTTCTATCTTTTTGTTGTTGTTGTTAATACCCACAAAGCATACTTCAAACATGTGTTAGCTTTTAGAGTCCTCCTTAGGGTTTTATATTAAAGTCTACCTTTGTAACTTTCTTTGTGGTATGTGAGGGTTAAACCCAGGGGCTGGCACATATGTTACAAGTGTTCTGCCAACGAATTTCACCCTTATCCAATTTTTTATCTTTTTGATTCAGGATCTTGCTAGGTTATGTGAGCCGTCTCTGGTCTGCACTCTTGATCATCCTGCCTCTACCTCCAGAGTCCCTGAGATCACAAGCATATGCCACCATGCCCAGTTCCTGTATAAATTTTAACCAAGACTAACAAAGCACATTTTTTCTTCTTTTTTTTGATATTTAATTGACAAATAAAACCTGTAAAAATTTAAAATATGTAATCTGATGCTTTGATAAATCCATTCATTATTAAATAATTATCACAGTCAAGCTAGTTAGCATATCTGTGTTCTGACAAAGTTGTCACTTCTTATTTTTATGGTGAGAACACTCAAGATCTATCCTCTTAGAAAATTTCAGATACATATAATACATCATTGTTAACCATAATTACTATATTTCATTTTAGATTTCTAGAACCTACTTATCCTACACTTAAGAAACTTCATACACTTAGTCAATATCAGCTCATTGCCCTCACCCAAAGCCTCTGACATCTACCATTTATTGTTTGTTTTCATGAGTTCAATAGTTTTAGCTTCCATATTTAGATAAGATCATAAATGTTCAACTCTCTGTATCTGGCTTCTTTCATATAGCATGCCCTATAAGTTCATTCATGTTTTCCTGAATTGGAGGATTTCCTTCTTTTGTAAGGCTGAATAAATAACATTTGACTGTGTGTGTGTGTGTGTGTGTGTGTGTGTGTGTGTGTGTGTGTGTGTGGTACTAGGGGTTGAACCTAGGGCCTTGCATCTGCATGCTCTGCAAATGCTGGACCACTGAGCTGCACCCCCAGCCCATTTTTCTTTTTACTTTTTGAGACAGGGTCTTGCTAAGTTACGCAGACCCCCTCTGGTCTCGAACTTGCGATCCTCCTGCCTCTGCCTCCCAAGCTGCTGGGATTACAGGCGTGCGCCACCGCACCTGGCCCGTGTATATATATTTTTGTAAATACACATAAGTATGTGTGTGAGAGTTTTCATGTGTGTTTGTGTGCTTGTGTTTGATTTCCATATCTTGACTATTTTGAATAATGTTGCAGTGAACATGAGTGTGCAATTGTTTCTTGAAGATACTGATGTCATTTTCTTTGCTTATAAACCCAGCAGGAGGATTTCTAGATCACTTTGTAGTTCTATTATTAGTTTTTGAGGAGCTATATATTCATTTTCTACATTAGGTCCATCAACTTAACAATTCTACCAACAGTGCAGAAGAGTTCCCTTTTCTGCAAATCCTTACCAACACTTCTTATCTTTTGTCTTTTTATAGCAGCCATGTTCATAGGCCCTGGTGTTTTCATATATCTGATGATAATTTGCATGTCTTCTTAAGACACATGTCTATTTAAATCTTTTTTCCATTTTAAATTGGCTTGATTCTTGATTATTAAGTGATATTTTTAGTTCTTTATGGATTTTGGATGTTTTCATATTACTGGATGTATGGCTTATAACAATTATCTCCCATTTTAAAGATTATCTCTCCACTTTGTTGATTGTTTCCTATAATATGAAGATTTTTAGTCTGATAAATTCAAATTTCTGTTCTCTCTCTCTCTCTCTTTTCTTTGCCGATGGTTTTGGGATTCCATTCTAAAAAACATTCCCAGACTAATTTGAAGAAGGTTTTTCACTGTCTCTTTTAGTCATTTTACAGTGTCAAGAAACATGTTAATTTGTTATTTTTTTCAAATATGTTTATAGATCTAGAAAGACCACATCATGTGAGATCAACAATAGAAACTAGGAGACACATTAAAGTATGAATAAACAGTAAAAGCATTTGTTTTGCACATAAGAAAAATTTTCAAATTTGCTCTTCTGCATATGGACAGTTTTCCCAGTTTATTCATGTGCCAAAAAAACTGCCTAATTCCAAAAGCTTTTATTTTTTCTTCCTCAGCTAATTACAGAACCTTAATATCTTTCAGACATGTGGTCAGGAAGGACCAATCTCCAGAGAAAGACATCATGTTTGGGAATGTAGCAGGTCAATGAAAAAAAGGAAACCCCTCCACCAGATGGATTGACACAGTGTCTGCAACAATGGGCTTAAACATAATAAACATAATAATGGGCTTAAACTAAATAAGATCATGTGCCTGGCACAGAATCAGGGAGTGTTTCATTCCTCTCTACATAGTGTCGCTATGAGTCGGACTCGACTCTACAGCACCTAACAACAACAACAACAACAACATCTTTTTTCATATTAACATATATTAGAATCTATCTAATATTTCTTAACTAAGAAGAAACCAAACTTCATGTTATTTTTATAATATACAGAGGATGCTAAAATATTGGACATTATGCTTCACAGTCACATATCCATTTGTGTTGTCCACAGTGTTCTTGAATTTCAAATTCATCAAACAACTATGCTTCCACTATTTTCTTTGCATGGTGGTACTAGCATTCATTTTATTAGGCCATCTTCTGAATGAACAGCATATTACACATTGCTACCATAACTCAATGAAACTTCAAAAGTAGGACATAGATAACATTTCTTAAATTGAGTATACTTTTTTTTGTCACTTTGAATATGTGAGAATGTGAGTGAGATTGTTGGAAAGACCAGTGGGTACTGGACAATTGTAAGGTGTTCATTTTCCTATCCAATATGCAATAACTAGTCTTGCTTATTAGATTCAGTCCCTTGATTCACAGTTGTTTCCATTATACAATGTCTGAGAATCTATTATAGGATAGGTGAAATTACTTCCTGTATTATATGCTATACTTATACTCATGGAAGTAATTATCATAACAGAATTATCAAACAGACTTAACTTTAGATATCTGTTGTTCCTAGATAGTCAGTGTTTAAAGTAACTTGAAGAGAAATATTGTCCAAGATGATATCTCACTTAATCTTTTGACCATTGTCTTATCAAAATTCTAAATTCCTACGATCTAACATTTGGTTGGGATAACCTAATGCCTTATTTCCATTTTATAATATTTCTAAATAATTACTGGGATCTGTCCCATTAACACTGTAACACGCTGTTAATTTTTGAGCAGGTAGCCCTGCACTAAATGGCACATCATCTCAGACTTCACACTGCAGAGTAGTCAGTCTAAATGATTGCATGTGATTTCCTGTGTTATTAGCTTGAAATTCCTTGAAAAGCATATTTTTTTCACTAACTTTTGTGCATGTTTAGAGTCCAGAGTATGCAAGATGAAAAAATAGGAGCAAAACAATAGATACATTCAAGTTTAAATGATAAATAAGAATGTTTGCGTGTGATAAATTAGAGCAGGAGGTCAGGAAGAGCTTTATAATATATTTGGGGTGGACTCAATCCCATATTTAAGTTTGAAGGTACATTTACAGTATGTTTTCACATGCATGCTAAACCCTTTTACAAGAAGTAGCAATAGGTTAAATATATCCATTCATACACTTCAATGCTTTCATTATTAAATTATACATGATTCCTGGGTTTTCATCATTCATTATTTTATTCAATATGCTTGCAGTCCTTCAGTTTAGGACACAGTCATAGGGTATACAATATCTTCTTTCATGTATTCCACAGAAAAATGAATAAGCACATGCTAATGGTAATATTGCCTGCAGCCATAGCCCTGTGGCGTCCGATCCCGTCAGATCTCGGAAGCTAAGCAGGGTCGGGCCTGGTTAGTACCTGGATGGGAGACCGCCTGGGAACACCAGAAGCTGTAGGCTTGGGAGAAGGACCTGGCAACCCCCTCCCAAAAATCAATCTGCCATTGAAAACCCTATGAACAGCAGAGAAGCACTGGCAATAGTGTTTCCCCTGTTGAACAGAGGGTCGCTATGAGTCGGATACCGACTCGACGGCACCTAACAACAACAACAACAACTATATTGGGCTGGGATTTAGCTCAGTTGGTAGAGCACTTCGCTGCAGTCTCTGAGGTCCTGAGTTCAATTCCCAGCACCGCAAAAATGGGAGAAGGACCTGGCAATCCACTCCCAAGGCAATCCCGAAACAGTCAGCCATTGAAAACCCTATGAGGGTCGCTATGAGTCGGATACCGACTTGACAGCACCTAACAACAACAACAATGGTAATATTATAATTTTTATAATAATAGTATGTAATTAAATGGACAAATAGAAGAGTATGTTTTAGACATGTTGAATGATAGATATAAAAAGAGATTTCCCTGCAGCCAATGCTTTATTTACTATTCATGACAGTAAGATTCTCTAGGGATAGATTCAAGCAGAAATCATAGATATGTTTGAGATTTAAATAGTCAATGTGAATAGAACCAGATGTGCAAAGACAAGATCTGATTGAGCAATATATGCTGCTGTTGTTAGGTGCTGTCTAGTTGGTATCCGACTCATAGCCACCCTACCTACAACAGATGAAACACTATTGTCATGCTTCTCTGCTGTTCATAGGGTTTTCAATAGCAGATTGATTTTTGGGAGGGGGTTGCCAGGTCCTTCTCCCAAGCCTACAGTACCGAGTGTTCCCAGGTGGTCTCCCATCCAAGTAGTAACCAGGCCTGACCCTGCTTAGCTTCCGAGATCTGACGGGATCCCTGCAGGAAGAGCAATATATAGTAAAGGAATTTAAGTACTATAAGGTGAAAAAGTCTTTTAAACTTTTTTAAAAAAATTTACTTACATTGAAATGGAGTCAGAATGCTTTTAAGAAATATAAACAACATGCACTGGAAAAGAAAAAGTAGGCAGTAATACAATTGAGAGGGAGAAATGGCACACATAAAAATTTGGAAATTACAGTACTAATACTTTCTGATCAACAGAATGAGGAACAATGAGTGAAAGAAAATGACATCACTTCCTGTAGAGGAGTATCTCTAGAATGTTTCCAGATTTCAGGTGTGAATAGCTAGACATCAGACAGGAAATGGAAGAACAGAAATTGATATAGCCGGGTGTCAAGTTAAAAATGAGACTTGAATATTATTGTATTATTACGGATATGTATGAGACCTCATAGTAAAAACTCTCAGACATGAGTTTAGTGTCATTACCAACTTTATTATATTTGAAAATTTTTATATTAATGAGAGAATTTAGAGGAGAAATATATGGGTCTGGAAGACTGCTTGTAAAGGTAGATGCTTCAAAAACAAACATCTTGTGGGAAAGCCAAGGGGGGGGGGGGGAACAGTCTGAAAGAAGAGAATGAAGAACAGTAGAAATCCATCACCAAATGTGATAGTGAACTTTTTAAAAATTGTGCTGGTAGGGAGAATACAGTTTATAGAAGGCATTAAAAGTTAACAATGATCAAACCTGACCACACATTCTCAGTCCTTCAAAACTGTCATTCAAACCTTTCCAGATAGATGAATACCTTCTATTTCTTGAGAAATGTTCAGAAGTGATAACTAAGCAACAACCTTCAATATCTCACTCCTGTGTTTTGATATCCTTACATAACAATTTCCATGTATTTCAGCTAATTGTATAATCAGCAAAATTACATACCCAGATGCTCAAATGGTTACATTATGCCAGCTATTGCTGTGTCCAATAACCACATCACATTTTCTTATCATCTAAAAATTACCTTCTATTTTATTTCATCACATCATTATCAAGGAAGAAAGATAAAAATTAGTAATCTAATCATAGTCTCTTAGTTTCACATAGGGGATATTTTATGTGTCTAGAGACATATTCTGTGCTTTAATGCTAATTTTCATTTTCTCAACAGGATACACATGCTTAAATTTTTGTCCCTAAAGTATAAGCACTTGCAAATTAGAATTTGTTATGTGTTTTATTACTTTCTCAACCATCAAATATTGTATTTGTAAGAACTACTGGCAGATAAGAAATATATAATTAGCTGAATTCTCTCAAATATATATCCCCTGCAGCCCTACCACTCTGGCATTTGATTTCGTAAGATCTCCAAAGCCAAGCAGGTTTGGGCTTGGTTAGTAATTGGTTAGTACTTGTACGGGAGAATGCCTGGGAACACCTGGTGCTGTAGGCTTGGGTGAAGTACTTGGCAGCCCACTCCTTCACAAAATCAGCCATTTAAAACCTTATTAATAGCAAAGAAGCACTGACGATAGTGCCGGGCATGGCACATTGTCATGGAGAATTTATCTGTGGTAGACAGGGTCACTATGAGTCAGATCCAACTGGATGGCACCTAACAACAACAAAATCTCAAGTATCAGTATGAGAGATGAAGGAGGATATTGTATATTTAAGTACCTTAGTAAATATGATGTAAAGAGCTTACGGAAAATAAAATGAAACTTTTGGTAGCATTTGGATAACGTTTATGTTCTGATTTGGCTGGTTTAATTTTAGCATGACCACTATGAGCTGCTGTACACAGTACTTTAAATGCTCTATGATGAGCTATTTGTGAATATTATGTTAGGGAGATAATTTTCAGCAGAAACCATAGCTGCATCTTCAAATTTATATGTAAGTGGTGACACAATTTTGGAAGAATGTATCTGAAAGTAATTCTTGTTAATATTTTATACCAGGACATAACATATGCATACTTTGACTCTCTAGCCATGAATGTTAAATCTGTTGCTATATGTTCTTACATACATTATTAACTTTTTAAAAAATTATCATCAGACCCACAAGAACTTCTCTGGGGGTAAATATTTACTTATTTTAGTATGTATAAGTCTCATCCCAGCTTAGAATTATTGGGTGCTTATATATGTATATTGTAACCATAATGTAGTTCCAACCCTAACAAGATTAGATTTCAATCTTTTCTTTGTGAGAGTAACTTTTCTGATAATTCTGCTCTTATGTTCATGATTCAAACCCAGAAACTTAAATTGCTAAACACAAAAACACTTCCCAATTTTTAATATTACACAATGTAGTGTTATTTTTACATGTGATTTTCAATTTGTTGTTTTGTTTTCAAGAAAAGTTGCATTAAAACTCTGCCCTTCATTCTCAAATGCCCATCTGTTCCTGCTGTTTATTTCTAGACTTAAATAGTGAGTGACATCATTATAATATCTATGGCAACCAACTGCATTGACATTAAAAACTGATACAGCCTCCAGATAGTATAAAAACAGCAGAAGCTTGTGAACTGTTAAAAACAGTGTCTTCTGTTCATGCAAATGTCTTTAATTTTTTTAAAAAAGGAAAGAATTTTTTGTAACTCTTTGAAGGCAGGCACAGTCTGAGGCTTCAACATTATGATGAATCCATGATAGTATTTTATGTATTAAATTTTCTAACTTGTTTACTTTAATATTGTCCCAAATTCTATACAAAGGCTCCATTTTTCAAATTTTGGAATGAGGAATCAAGAGGATATAAAAGTGGTTAAAATGGCATTTTGAATTATAATAGAGTAGCTTGGGTTTACTCAAACATTCTGAAGCATTGAATCTGTAATAATATAGAACTGGGTCTTTAAGATCATGCCAGATCTAGGGATCCTGTTAGAAAAAATATCAGGAACCTAATGGAAAAAAATAAGATCTGAAGTTGTGATAGTGGACACGGGAAAGCAAGTGTTATGAGATATTCTGAGTCAGATGTACAGTGGATTAAGACAAAAAGCTGTGGTGTGATGTGGTGTGTGTGTGTGTATATGTGTGTGTGTTAAAGAAAATACATTGTGAAAAATGATAAAAATGTAAATGGGAATTTTGGATTGATAGAATGGAAACATATATTTCCCCCCAAACATCTCCCTATTTATTAGGACTTTCAGTAGTTGATCATTCTCAGTGGAATATGTCTACAAAAATTGTTCTCAGTCAAAGAATGTTGTTATCTAATACAACCTTGTATCCCACACCCAGCTTGTCTTTTGCAGCAGGTCTATATAAAGATATAGAATTACAGCTACTTCTGAGCCTAATATTAGAGAAGAGAAACTATAGTTTGCAAGAACTATAGGAATATGTACCAACAGGTGCACAGAGAATACATGTGAGACTAGACTCTGAAGGGTAGAATCATGGAGTGAAGAATATAAAATTATATAATTAAAATTTCATCAATATAGATTTATGCTTTCATAGTGCAGGACTTAACACTTTGGCAATGATCTGTGTTTCCACACTACTTCATGGCCATTCAAAACTTGAAGAAAATAATGGTGAACACTAAGTGAGAGAATGTCCTTGAAAAGCAGTAGAAGGAAAAATTAAAAGATTCAGATAAGGGAGTAGATATCCTATGTATTATCTAAGCACTCACAAACTTTGTTCCTGGGATGCTGGAAATAGCCTGAGAACACTGGCTTACATCAAAGCAGCAAACACTGTGCTAGAGAAAGAAACACAAACATCATTGAGAAACTCAGCAGAGATGCAGCACACTTTCTCAATGACATGGAAGAGTAACAGCTTGTAGTGAATCCTAGAACAGGAAAGGAACCTGAAACAGATATAAGTAAATCATTCAAAAAGAGGTACTGGATTACTATTGATTCCTACAAGAGCAAAAATACTTGGCAATAAGACATCAGGGAATATGAAGCCCAATAGCCTGTGATAGGTTGGGTTCTGAAAAGCCTCCAAGTATGTTGCTCAAAAGAACTCCATGTTATGATTAAGATTATATGCTCAAGGTTTAAAATGAGAATGTCCCAATTTACAAGCAAGCTTCAAGAACTGGTAGCTTAGATCCGGGGGTCATTTATATATTTTTGCAGTCTTGCATACAGGCCACCCATTAGAAAGTGGGTTAATTTTATGCTGAAGTGAATGAAGAGGAAAAAAAAAACTTGGTTAAGAGATGGTATGGCTCAGAGAGTACAAACTGAAAAGGGAAACCTGCTGAACTTATTGCTTGGCGCCACCGAGTCAATTCTGACTCATAGTGATCCTATGTACAAGAGAACACTCCCCAATTCTGTGCCAGGAAAATGATCTTTTATGCCTATTGTTGCAGATACTGTGTCAATCCATATAGTTGAGGGCCTTCCTTTTTTTTTTTTTTTTTTTTTTTTTTGATCTACCACTCTCCCAAACATCATGTCCTTCTCTGGGGATTGGTCCCTCCTTACAATATTACCAAAACATAAGACACAGTCAAGTCATCCTTTCTACCATGAAACACATTCGTTGCACTTCCTCTAGGACAGATCTGTTGATTCTTTTGGCAGTCTGTGGTATATTCAATAGTCATCTCCAGCACCATAATTCAAAAATATCAATTCTTCCCGTCTCCCTTATTCAACATCTAGCTTTCACAACCTTGTGTTATGACTGAAAATACCATGGCATGAGTCAGGCATGAGTCCTTCATCTTCAATGTGATGTGTTTATTTTTCAACACTTTAAAGAGATCTGCCATAATTTTTCCCATTGCAATGCATCTTTTGATTTCTTGACCGCTGCTTCCATGGGTGTGGATTATAGAGCCATGTGAAGCATAATCTTGGATAACCTCAATCTTTTCTACATTTATGATGAAGTTAGATACTGACCTAGTTGTAAGGATTTTTGTTTTGTTGATGTTGAGACATAATCCATACCGAAGGCTGTGTTCTTTGATCTTCATCAGTAAATATTTCAAACCCTCTTCACTTTCAGCAAGCAGTCATGTCTTCTGCAAAACATAAGTTGCTAATGAGTCTTCCTCCAATCCTGTTGCTGTGTTCTTCTTCACAAAGACCAGCTTCTAAGTTTATTTGCTCATCATAGAGGTTGTAGACCTATGGTAAAAGAATAAATCCCTGAGACACAACTTTCTTTACATTAAACCAGGCAGTGTTTCTTTGTTCTGCTTGAATGACTGCCTCCTAGTTCATGTACAGATTCCTCTTGAATACAATTAGGTGCTCTGGTATTTCCATTCTTTGAAGTGTTATTCATAATTGGTTATGATCCCCACAGTCAAATGCCTTCCAATAGTTAATACAACATAGGTGGGCATCTTTTAGGTCTCTGCTTTTGGCTCATATCCATGTGACATCAGCAATGATGTCCCTAGTTCTATGCCCTCTTCAGAATCTGGCTTGATTTTCAAACAGTTCCCTGTCTATATACAACTGCAGTCACTTTTGAATGATCTTTAGCAAAATATTCCTTGTGTGTGATATTAATGATGCTGTTGTTGTTGTTAGTTGTTGTTGAATTGTGTCCAACTCAAAGCGACCCTCATAGGGTTTTCAATAGCTTATTGTTTTGGGATTGCCTTGGGGGTGGATTGCCACGTCCTTCTCCCATTTTTGTGATTCTGGGAATCAATCCCAGGACCGCCGAGACTGCAGAGCAGTGCTCTACCAACTGGGCTAAATCCCAGCCCAATATTAATGATATTGTTTGATAATTTCCACATTCAACAGGATAGCCATTCTTGGGAATAGGCACACATAGGGATCTCTTCCAGTTAGTTGGCCAGCTAGCTTTTTTCCAAATTTCTTGGCATGAATGAGTTAGCACCTCTAGTGCTGCATTGGTTTGTTGAGACATCACTATTGATATTCCATCAAATCCTGAAGCCTTACATTTTACCAATTCTCTCACGACAGTATCTTCTTCTTCCTTCAGGACCATTGGTTCCTGATCACATGCAACATCTTGAAATAGTTGGTCATCCGCCAATTCTTTTTGGTATAATGCCTCTTTGTATTCCTTCTATCTTTTTTTGGTACATCCTTTGTCATTTAATATTTTACTGGTAGAATCCTTCACTCTTGTCACTGAGGCTTGAATTTATCCTTCAATTCCTTAAGCTTTAGAAAAACAGGGAATGTTCTTCCCTTTTGGTTTTCTATCTCCAGATCTTTGCACATGTTATTATATTTGATTTCATCTTCTTGATCTGCCCTTTGAAATTTTTTGTTTAGTTCCTTGACTGCATCATGTCTTCCTTCTATGTTAACTGCTCAATGCTTGAGGGTAAATTCCAGATTTTCTTTTGACATGTAATTTGGTCTTTTCTCTTTTTCCTCTCTTTTTACTTACCTTTTGCATTTCTTGTGAATATGTGGCCCCAAAAGACAATGTTGAAGGACAATGCTCCCAAGTATCAGCCTTTTGGGTTATGTTCCTTTTCATGTACTTTTTTAAAAAGGAGAGGAAAGAATATGTACATGAAAATGTTTAAATATTTGCTTTGTTGGTTTGAAGCTTGAAGATAGAAGTAATGTAATATCAGGAAGGGAGCTTCGGAGGAAATTCCTGTGAGTGGACTTCAAAAACTGTGAAGGAAATTTTATTGTATGTTAATGTCCCAAGGAAAAACTACTAAGTAACCAAGCAAACAGAATGACTCTACCAGGAATCCTTTCTCATCAGTCTCCTGTACTGGCACAATGGCTTCAGGTATGGAGTAACCATAGTAGCAGGGATGTAGAGTGCATGTAGAACCTGTGGTCTGGGAGTTAGTCAACATGATTGATCTAGATTTCATTCTTATTGAATATCCAACCTTCCAGAAACCAACATATATGTCCCATAGGTTATTTGTCTCAAGATCAACCAGTAAATGAGACTGCTTAAATCTTGGTATGTTAGCTAGAATATACATATTTTCTTCCTTTGCTTTGCTGTTGTTTTTCTCAAGCCCTTAGATAGCATGACTATCAAAGTATTGATGAAGCATTTGTTTTCCTGACAGATCTATTCTAACATCTTATTAGAGAAAGAGAGATAACTGATAGAAAAGGAAGTGGATATGTGGCAGTGATGTCCATTGGTGGTATGGTCTAAATGTGAATTTCAAAATTTATATGTTGAAAACTAATACCAACTTAAAAATTTTGGCCGAAGAACTAATAGTTAATTAGACTATGACCACTCACTTCTCATGAGTGGGTTTAAGGCCTTATTAAAAGGGTGATGGGAAGTAACTATGATCCTTTTGCCCTCTGTCCCTTCTACCATTTGAGGATACTTCACACAACATGCCATCTCTGAAGCCAAAACAAACCTCTTACCAGACACCAGCCATACCAGCACCTTGACCTTCAGCACCCCAGGCTCAAGAACTATGAGAAATAATTTTGTTTTATGAAAATTAATCATTCTGAAGTATTTTTTTCATAGCAAAACACATAGATTAAGACATTGGCCATATCAAACACTATGACACCCAAAAGATAATGGCTTGATAGAGAGTGATCATGGCCTCTGAATTTGGAATTTGGAACTGAGACATAGACTTAAAGTTGATACTGTGAAAGTAGGTTATCATACTCCAGGAAGCATTTGCATCCTAAGTCAATGGCATTATATAACGCTCTGTGACCCATAGATAAGGTATGCATGGAAACTCAGTGGTAAAAGTAGGAGTGTTGCTGTTTAATATCATGCCTAGATTCCTGATTACATGTTTGTATTTCCCATGCCAACTCTGCAGGCCTGAGGTACTTCTTCTTAAAGAAGAATGAACCCAATAGGAAATATAACAATATTCCTAATAATGTTAGGTTTTGATTAATGTTTGGTCAGTTAAGGCTCCTTGCATTAAGAAATGATATGGCAAAGAAAGGAATTTTTTTTTCCTCTCTGGTGCAATTAGTCATAGATATAAACAGATTTTGGACTGCTATGAAAATTAAGGAATATGGAGGGAGATATGTTACTCTTCAGGTCACCTTTTGGGCAACCTTTTGGGCAACATTTGGTACTTTTTGGTTCAAATTTCACAGTACATATACTATTATATTGTCCATGATCAGAATACTGTGTAGTGCCCAGCAACATAGACCATCAGAAATGAGATTCTGCATCATCTCTCCACAGATGTGCTAGCCTAGGTTAAGAAAAATCTCAAATGAGATATAGTTGAAAAAGTTTATAAATAACAGTTGATAGCTCTGGCCCAGTGGCAGTGATGAGGTAATTAGGTGGGAGATCTATTTTGCTTCACTAAACTTTTTGAAAGCTTTTCTAGGAAAAGAGATCAAGCAGAATCTTAGGAGACTATTTAAAATTTTTAGTCTTAAAATGGGATGGATTGAAAGGCTCAAAGGTTGAGCTTAACAGGATCAGTGTTAGGTCACCCAGATCCACCTTTTAAGATAAAAACATTCATTTTCCCAGACATGGGTAGGCTGAAAGCCAATACCTCACAGCAAACTTGTTTTTTAAGAAATACTGCCTCTATAGAGGTCAATAGCCATCTCTCCAGGAGCTTTCTAATTCTGGTGCCTGTCTTGCACCCTGGTATGAAGAATGAGCTCCACTTTCTGAAGGCAGGCTAACTCTGAAGGGCCATCCTAGCTCTGACTGTCTCTATCACCTTGTGTGAGGTCTTTGTACAATCACAGTCCAGTTTAATTCCTTCTACCATGGTAACTCTTTCACTTGCTTTTAGAAGTTGATCCCAAGGACACACCCCTCCCACATAGAATAAGCCTCCTACATGTAAACCTAAGCATCTCAATCTAAGAAAAATATGTGTAAAATTAGTCATTAAGACATATGTCATGATGTAGTGTGTTTTCATTTAGTAGAAGCAAGTAAGGACACATTTATCTAACTCTAAGAGTTACATTAGAGTAGGAGTAGGTTTCTTTATTGGATGAGGATATGAATTACATGACCTCTAAATACTCTTCAAATTCTGAATTATTCTTTTAGATTCCAAATACATAGTACACAAATACAAATTTCATATATAAGATATATATTCTATATGTAAAATATGATATATATATATATATAATCAAATAAATTCATCTATTTTCCCATGAGTGTTAAAACTAGAAAGGAATCTTCCTACAGGTCAAGAAAATCCTGTCTTTTTCCTGCCATAAAGTTTAAATATACGTAAATAAAATTACAGAATTGTAAAAGAAAGGGAAATTATAGTTAACAGTAAATTGATATGTTAGGGACAAAAATGTAAAATTTTATTAAATGATAATTACAGGCCTTTTTGAATACTCTTACATTATCATTTTAAATAGCAATTTACATTGCTTTTCAGCCCTGTCCTCTCATGTTGGTGCTATTATCAGCACTTTTCCTTCCTAGAAGAGTCAGGCCTCTATAAATGTGGTTAACTGCTTGACTAAGAAAATAAATTAAACTTTGAAGATGGTAATTTAAACTTCAGTTTACTTGATAGGGAGAACTAATGAAAGGAAGTGAATCAGGACTTTGCAGCCATGTGTACTCTTTGCTGACTCAAATCTGTTTTACTTTTCATGTTTCTTCCAACTAAATAGTTTTTTTCACATAGTGATAGAGTAATATATATATATATAACTCCTGATATATCCCTGGTTATAAAAGATATTTCAAATTTTTCTAGCGGATACAAGACTACTTTTGAGAATTAGTTAACAAAAATTATTCATGTGCATCTCTGATTTTCTTAAAAACCTGTATTATAAGGTATTCTATTCCTTTAGAATTAAAGAATTTTCATCTTCAATCTTTTAATTTTTATTGCCATATTCATTTATTTATTGATTGATTGATTGCAATACTTTGGGGTTTAACCCAGGACCTCACATACACTTTGCAAGTGTTGTACCACTGAGCTGCACCCTCAACCAATTTTTCATTTTTTAAATTTTGAGTCAAGATCTCAATAAATTATTCAGGCTGCCTCTGGCCTTCAATTTATCCTTCTGTATATGTCTACCGATTCACTGGGATCATAGGCATGCACCACCACACCTGGATGACTGCCTTATTCTTTATGTCACTGAGTTAAAATGAAATTGAATGTACACCTGACTTAGACATATACAATTATTATAAATTTTGAGAGAAATAAATCTCATTCCCTTCTACAGATTTAATGCAATCACTATCACAACACTAATGATGGTTTCTTCCCAAGAAGTAGACATTTTTAAACTCATGGGGAAACTCAAAAGTCTCCACGTAACCAAAAAGACAAATTTGAGACAGAAGATCAAGGTTGGAGAACCACACTTCCTGATTTCTAAACTTGGTACAAAGACATGGTAATCAGAACCTCATGCTGTTAGTATAAAGGCAGATTGGTAGACCAATGGAACAAACTGGAGAGACCAGAAATAATCTGTTTCATAAATGGCAAATGATTTTTGATAGTGGTACTAAGAAACTTGAAATATAGAATAAACTTTTCAGCAAATGTTACATGCAAAAAAAATGTATATACACACTATAAACTCAAAATTACTCAAAATGGATAAATGATCTAAATATAATCCCCCAAACTATAAATCTCATAGTAGAAAACACAAAGGAAAACTTCATAGCATGGATTTCTATGGGGCACACACCTCCCATTCTGGCCTGGAGGTTCGGATGGGCAGCACCGCCATGCACACAGATACTAAACACAATGCACTCGGGACCCTCGGGTGAGGGGTGCCGACTCCTGCGGCCCTCGGGACCCCAGAGGAGATGGGAGAAAGGAAGAGTCTCAGGCGCTTTTGCCTTCTAGGGGCAAACACCTGTGTTGGTTGTCTCGGTGGTCACGAGGAGATAGCTGTTGCTTCATTGATAATCAGACAGAGAGCAGGCTCTTTCCTTAATGAGGATTGCAACTGCAGAGTGTTCTTTCCTCACCAAAGGTCCAGGGAAGAGCAGGAGGAGAGGTGTTTCCTCATCTGTCGTCTGGGCAGGAACAGGCGAGAAGGTCTTGCTTAGCCGGTGGTGTGGGCAAAAGGCGAAGAAGGGCCTAAAAGGCCTAAAACAGTGCAGCTCTTTATATAGCTTGCCCACGGAATGGCCTGAGCCAATCAGCTTTCTGTCCAATTGCCCAATCAGGAAGGGTTTTGTACAAACGTGCAACCAAGTTACTTTCATTTTCCCTAGATTTTTAATTTACAAACCAGATATTCAAAAGCCATTTTCCCAGTTTGGGAGTTTTTGCCAATTTCCTTTCAATTTTTTTCCTACAGATTTCATGGTTATTTCTTGGATATGACTTTAAAAGTTCAAGTTTTAGAGAAATACTTGAAAAACTGGACTTACTGAAAATTACAAATAAGCAAACAAAAAAAGTCAAAAGATCTATCACCACAGTAAAGGGGTAACACACAGAATGAGAGAAAATATTTACAAATCATTTACCTGATAGACTTAATATATGGAATAAAGAAAAACTTCTAAAACTCAACAACTACAACTGGCATCACTACCACCACCATAAAAAACAAAAAGCCTGATTCAAAATGCCAAAGAACCTCAGCAGACATTTATCCAAGAAAGCTATACATTTGAAACAGTGTTCAATATTACCAATCATTGTTGCTGTTGTTAGTTGCTACTGTGTCCAGTCTGACTCAAAGCAACCCTGTGTACAACAGATGAACCACTCCCTGACACTGTGTGATGCCTGGCACTATTTGCAGTCCTTGTTTGCTATTTGTAGGGTTTTCAATGGCAGATTGTTTTGGGAGTGGGCTTCCAGGTCCTTCTCCCCACTAATCAGAAATGTAAACCAAGTGCTAATAAGGTACTCTTTCATATTTATTAGACTAATTACTGTCGTAGAAGGAGGAAGAGGAAGAAAAAGTTGGTGAGTATTAGAATAATTGGAACCGCTATGCACCATTGGTGGAAATGCAAAATGATACCAATATTGTGAATAACTATATGGTAGTTCTTCAAATAACTAAAAATAGAAATATATGACCACACAATTCCACTATTACTTCTACTTAATATCCAGGAAAATAAAAAGCAGGGTCTGAAAGAAAGTTTTACACCCATGTTCATAGCAGCATAATCCCTAATAACTAAAACATGGAAATAAATGAAGTGTCCAATAATGGATGAATCAGTAAACAAAATATGGCATGAAGACATTAAAGAATATCAGTCAATTAATTAATATCAGTGCAATCTCATTTTTCAATTCTTTCTGTTAATTCTTGAGCAATTATAGTCATTCCATATGTCTGTATCTTGAAGTGCTTGCGTTAAGTTTTCTTCCTGTAGTTTCAAAGTTTCAGATTTGACATTAAGGTCTTTGATCCATTTTGAGTTGAAATTTATACACACTGAGAGATAAGGATCTAGGTTCTGTCCTCATCATCTTTCAACCAATCTTAATATTTGGATTCCATGCTGTTGCACAGATATTTACCAAGATGTATATAATGCTCTCTTATGCTGGGTTCTTTCATATACCTTATGTTCTCAATTTTTTACTTTTCCTTTTTGTGATACTGGGCATTGAACCCAGGCCCTCACACTTGCATGCTTTGCAAGTGCTGGACCACTGGACCACTGTGATGCACCAACAGCCGTTTTTAGTTTTTTTTTTTAACTTTTTTCAGGCAGGTTCTCTCTAAATTACACAGATTGCCTGTGGTCTCAGATTTGTGACCCTCCTGCCTGTGCTTCCTGAGTTGCTGGGATTACAGGTGTGTGCCACCGTGCCCAGTTTATTTTCTCAATTCTAACCTGTATCCTTTCAAGAGTATTGTTGTTGTTAGGTGCCATGAGTCGGTATCCAACTCATAGCGACCCTCTGTACAACAGGGGAAACATGATTGTCAGTGCTTCTCTGCTGTTCATAGGGTTTTCAATGGCAGATTGATTTTTGGGAGGAGGTTGCCAGGTCCTTCTCCCAAGCCTACAGCTTCTGGTGTTCCCAGGCAGTCTCCCATCCAGGTACTAACCAGGCCCCACCCTGCTTAGCTTCCGAGATCTGATGGGATCGATGCCACAGGGCTACAGCTGCAGGCTTCAAGAGTATTTGAGTCCTACAAAATCCAGATGTGGATTAGAACCTCGTGTGGATTGGATCCTGACTGAGAGAACTATCTTGTGAGCTTTCATGTATATCCAATACACACATGATTTTAAACCATACCTGACTTTGTAGCCCTCTAAAACTCTTGAAAAGGTGTGGATGGTCATTTTCCAAAGAGGAAGGCTACTGGGCATGAATAAATGTATGGCATAAATGAGAGTTAAGAAAAGTAGGACTTTCCTTCTTACACAGTGAATGGAGAAAGAGTGATGGTGATAAGGCATTGGTGTGTTCTAGAATAGGGCTTAAGCTCCTTATTCTTCGACAGAGCTGCAAGGAGGCCACAAATAAACCACGACAAAAAAGTTAGAGAAGGAGTAGATCCGCATGGCCTAGAGAGATTTCACCACCTTCCAAAATTACAAGATCAGCAGAGTGAGGTACATATCTCTGTGAATAGCTTTGATATAGAAAATTCGACAGACAGGAAAAGGCCTGGAAGATAGAAGAGCATGATGTCTCACAATGAGTTGTCTTAGTGCAATGACCAAGTCCCCCACTGAATATGCGACAGCTCTGAAATCACATTTGTGGATTATTGGCTAAAACTGGATAGAAATTATTAAATTAGAAGAGAGAAGATTGGACAACCATAAATACTCCTTCCAATACTTGAATTGAAACAGAAAGAAAATGTGAAATGAGAAAAATGTTCAAATTGACACAATGATTTTTAATTTCTAAGATTCTGAAGGCCTATGGATTTAAAATAGATTATTTTATTATTTTTAAGGATTATTGTTTTATGTCTCAGTTGTCATCTAGGAGCCTATCTGATTAATAAGTACAAACAGTGATTGAAAATGAGAATTACCACCCAGGTTTAAAATACTTGGTCATTTATTATTATGGTTTGGACCATGGAACATTTTGTGAGGAAAGCTGCCAATAATGAGTAGAGTAATCCCAAGAGAGTAGGCAGATGGCCTGAAAACAGTAATGTTATGGGGTGGAACTACTCAAGCCTAATGGTACCCAAATGATGCCACTGCATGTGCCAGATACCAGACAATGATCTAGAGGATTTGATGTTTTCCCGGTTGGATTTGGGTCTTGTCTTGGTGAGATCTTTCCTGCTATCCCCCGTTCTTCCTTTTTTGAAATGGCTATGTTTGTTCTGTGCCATTGTATGTTGGAAATATATAACTTGTTCTTTTTGTTTTTGCAGAGGCTCATAGCCAAGAGTTGCTTTTAATCTCAGCAGAGACTTTGGACTTGGACTTTTGAACATCACTGAGACTTTTAAGACACTTGGGAGTCTTGAAATTGGAAAAAATGTATTTTTCATTGTCAGATGGCACTGAGCCTTTGGGGACCAAAGGTAGAGTGTTATGGTTTAAATATAAAATGTCTCCCAAGGCTCCCATTTGAATACTTTCTCCCCAGCAGGTGCTGCCGTTTTGGAGAGGCTATAGAACGTTGGGAATTGGAAAAATGTGGGCAGAAGTAGGTCAGTGGGGGCACACATTAACGTTTTACCTGAACTTTTAGTTTCAGTCTCATTCTCTACTTCCTCGTCAGCTACAAGGTAAAAAACTTTCCTCCATGACATTCTCCTAAAACCTCCTTAGCATTACCTTCTCCACCACTATGGACTGAGATTCTCTGAAACAATGAGCCAAATTAACCTTTTCCTTTATAAGGTGTCTTTATGAGGCATTTGGTCACAGTGATGCAAAAACTGACAAATTAATCTATAATCTACTTATAACTAAGAATTTAAAGTGTTCACAATCCGAAAATAAAGACAACCAGTTTGTGGGCCATCTAGCCAAAGAAACACTCTCTCTCCCTAACTATTCTTTGTAACATAGTTCTTATATTTTATAAATGGCACTAATCTTAAAATAATTTTAAAAAATAGTCTCAGTTCATACCAGAATTTATTTAAATCATTAAGACCCAAGAGTAAATATATTTTAAGATTTGTATAATTTATCTTTTCATTTGAGACTATTCCACTCTGCCAGTCCAACATGAAAACAGCCATATATAATTACAAATGCATGAATGAATATAGTTTTGCTCCAAAAACATTTTTATCTACATAAATAGACAGTGGAGTAAATTTGGACCCAAGGCTATAGTTTCCCTTACGCTTGCCTAGGATACTGTTTAATTCTCTTAAAGCAAAATCAGTTTGAAGCTATGAATGTGCATATTTGTTTAAAAAATGGGGATTTTTGTTTAACATTTGAAAAATACTTTAATACATATGAAGCTCATTTAGCTTTTTCTGTTGAGTTATATAATTTCAAACATTCTCAAACATTTAAGTAAAATGATTTTATAATTAGGAATTTGGAATGAATCATGAGATCATGAATTTTAAAAAGAATTGGAGGTTGACAGACAAGCAGTAGAAGTTGACAATAAGAAAAAGAAAAGCAACAAGAAAAATAAAATATATAACATTGAAAGGTCTTTTGAAATGCTGAAATTTACTGTATTTTTTCATCATTTTTTTTCATGGTTGGAGCTTTTATGTTATTTATTTATTTATTTATTTATTTATTAGAAATTTTTAATGTACATCATAATGTGATTCATTTTGACATGCTTTTCATTGTGACAATTTTCATATATGCAATTTGATAAACATTATTCATATAGGTTACCCCTTATCCTCCCCTATGTTTCCCCCCTGCCCCCCTTCCCATCTAAGTTTCCCATCCAAGTCTTCTCTATCTTTTACTATGTAGTATTTTTCTATATGTCCTTGGGTTCCATTTCTGTTAAAGATAGAAAATTTTCCTGTAGTGGTCTTTGTTTTTATCTTGTTAGAACAATTACATGTGATTTCTAGTCCATTTATATTGACCTCATTCTTATCTTCCCTCCCCCCCTTTTATTATGATTTGACCTTTGAGTAGGGTAATTTTGTAATTTTGATTCAGCTCCCTCATATGAGTGAGAACATGTGTTGTTTCTCTTTCTGAGCTTGTGTTCCTTCACTTAAAATAATTTTCTCTAATTCCATCCATTTTGTAGCGAATGACCCTATTTCATTTTCCTTGATTGCTGAATAGTATTCCATTGTGTATATATACCATGTTTTTTTTATCCATTCTTCTGTTGAAGGGCACTTTGGTTGATTCCATATCATTGCTATTATGAAAAGTGCTGCATTGAACATGGAGATGCAGGTGTCTCTGTGGTATGATGACCCATCTCCCTTTGGGTAAATTCCCAATAGTGTTATAGCTGGGTCATATGGTAGATCTATTTTTAGTTTTTTGAGGTACCTCCATATTGATTTCCATAGTGGGTGTACCAATTTACAGCTCCACCAACAATGTAAGAGTGTTCCCTTTTCCCCGCAACCTCGCCAGCATTTGTTGTTGTTTGTTTTATTGATCTTGGCCATTCTTACTGGAGTAAGGTGAAATCTCAGAGTTGTTTTGATTTGCATTTCCCTAATGGGTAGGGATGTTGAGCACTTTTTCATGTATTTCATGGGTTTATGGACCTCTTCATTTGAGAATTATCTACTCAATTCCTTTGCCCATTTGTGTATTGGGTTGTTTGGTTTTTTTTTTTTTCTTGAGTTCCTTATAAATTCTAGTAATTAGATCTTTGTCAGATGTATAAAATGTGAAGATTTTTTTCCCATTCCGTGGAGGTTTCCTTGACTCTGTTAATTGTTTCCTTTGCTGTGCAGAAGCTTTTAAATTTCATGTGGTCACATTTATCTATTCTTGTTGCAATTTCTTGAGCAATTGGGGTCCTATTAAGGAAATCTTTTCCAATGCCTATATGATGGAGTGTATTGCCTATCTTGCCTTCTATAATTTGTAAAGTTTCTGGTTTTATGTTGAGATCTTTTATACATTTTGAGTTAAATCTCGTGTATATTGAGAGATGCAGATCCACTTTCATTTTTTCTGCATGTGGATGACCATGTTTCCCAGCACCATTTGTTGAAGAGGCTGTCCTTTTTCCAGTTTACTTGCTTTGCTCCTTTGTCTAAAATAAGGTGGCTATAGGTGTGTTGAGGTATATCTGGGTCTTCTATTCTGTTCCAGATGTCTTTGGGCCTATTTTTGTGCCAGTACCAAGCTGTTTTTGCAACCACTGCCCTGTAGTAAAGTTTGAAGACAGGGATTGTGATTCCCCCTGCATTAAATTTGCAGCTTAAAAGTGTTTTGGCTATACGTGGTCTTTTGTGGTTCCATATGAATTTTTGGATCATTTTTTCTATTTCTGTAAAGTCAGTCTGTGGAATTTTAATGGGTATTGCATTAAATCTATAGATTGCTTTTGGCAGGATAGCCATTTTTACAATATTAATTCTCCCTATCCAGGAGCAGGGGAGGTCTTTCCATTTTTTAGTGTCCTCTGCTATTTCTTTCTTTAGTGTTTTGAAATTTTCCTTGTAGAGATTTGAGGGGTCTTTGGTTAGATTGATTCCAAGATATTTAATTTTCTGGTGGGTTATCATGAATGGTATCTTTCCTGAAATTTCCTTCTCTTCTTGTTTGGAATTGTTGTAAAGAAAGGCTATTGATTATTGTATGTTAATTTTGTAGCCTGCAACTTTGCTGAAGGAGTTAATTAGATCCAGAAGTTTTTTGATTAAGGTTTTGGGGTCTTTCAAGTATAAAATCATATCATCTGCAAATAATGATAATTTGACCTCTTCCTTGCCAATCTGTAACCCTTGGATTTCTTTCTATTGTCTGATTGCCCTGGCCAGAACTTCAATTACTGTTGTTTGTTTATAGTCTTCCAATAGTTGCAAGGCGGATATTAAACCTGCCTAAAAGCTGACTCTAGCACAAACTTCAATGCATTTCAGAATTGAAAGTCTACGTACAGAATATATTTCTTTTGCAGTTAACAGCATTCCTAATGAGCCATTAATGAGGTGTCAATTTCTAATATATGCTAAAGAGCCAGAGTAGTCACTGAGGAATTCCAGAAGCAGAAATATATTAGTTCCCCAAACAGGGTTCAATGAATCATCTCAAGATTTATAAATACTCTTAAGTTATACTGACTTTTTGAGTCATTTCTAAATCAGTGGCAGTCTTTGAAGATCCATTTGTGATCTTAAGTATTTACTATTGTACAGTGTTACTATTTCTACCATGATATTTTTATTAAAACTTTTATTACATATTACTTATTAAGAAACTACTCTGTCCTAGTGAAATATATTCTTGAAAGTTACAATGTATTGGAAAATGTTGTTGTTGTTAGGTGCCATGGAGTTGGTATCTGACTCATAGTGATCCTCATAGGGTTTTCAATGGCTGACTGTTTTGGAATTGCCTTGGGAGTGGATTGCCACCTCCTTCGCCCATTTTCCAGTGATGGGAATCGAACTCAGGACCTCAGAGACTGCAGTGCAGCCCTCTACCAACTGAGCTAACTCCCTGCCCTCAAGACCAGATATAGCATGCCTCTAAAATGACAGAGAGAAAATTTGAATCAGGTATGAGGTAAAAGATGAAGTTGTTGTTGTTGTTGTTAGGTGCCGTCCAGTCGAGTCTGACTCATAGCGACCCTATGTACAGCAGATTGAAACACTTGCCGATTCTGTGCCAGGCAAACCATCTTATTTATGTTTAAGCACATTGTTGCAGACACTCTGTCAATCCATCTGGTGGAAGGTTTTCCTCTTTTGCATTGACCTGCCACTCTCCCAAACATGATGTCCTTCTCCAGGGATTGTTCTCTCCTCACTACATGTCCAAAATATGTAAGACACAGTTTGGCCATTTTTGCTTCCAAGGAGCACTCTGGTTGTACTTCTTCTAGGACACATTTGTTGGTTCTTTCGGCAGTTCATGGTATATTCAATAGACGTCTCCAGCACCACAATTCAAAAGCACCAATTCCTTTTCTCTCTCTCTTGTTCAAATACCAGCTTTCAAAACTATATGATGCCACTGAAAATACCATGGCATGGTCAGACGCACCTTCGTCTTCAGTGTGACATCTTTGCTTTTCAATACCCTAAAGAGATCTTTTGCCATAGCTTTTCCTAGAACAATGCGTCTTTTGATGTCTTGACTGCTGCTTCCACGGGTGTTGATTATAGAGCCAAGCAAAGCAAAATCTTGGACAACCTCAATCTTTTCTCCATTTAATGTGAAGTTGCATGCTGACCCAGTCATAAGGATTTTGTTTTGTTGATGTTTAGTTGTAACCCATATTGAAGGCTATGATCTTTGATCTTCATCAGTAAATGTTTTAAATCCTCTTCATTTTCAGCAAGCAAAGTGGTGTTATCTGCATAACGCAGGTTGTTAATGAGTCTTCTTCCAATCTTGATCCCACGTTCTTTCTCATAAAGTCCAGCTTCTTGGATTATTTGCTCAGCATATAAATTGAAGAGATAGGGTGAAAGTATATAGCCCTGACACACACCTTCCTCAACTTTAAACCACTCAGTGTTTCTTTGTTCTATTCAAACAACTGCCTCCTGGTTCATGTACAGATTTCTCTTGAGCACAATTAGGTGTTCTGGTATTCCCATTTTCCGAAGTGTTATCCATAATTTTTATGAAGTAGAATTAACCTTTTGATACCAAGACTGACACAATTATTATTTGCTTATATACTAATGTCATTATACTTTGTGAATAAATGATACACATATTGAGTATATAAGAAAAAATAATTTTGTATTAAACAGATATAGCTTATATAGCAAATCTTTCATGTCTTAACACTACTTTTACAAATATATTTTCATAAAATTGGCAAATTTCATAGTAGGATTATCTGCTTTTATGACACAGAATGGATGGTAGATATTAAAATATGTAGGCATGTAAGAAGTATAAAGTTTTTATATGTTCTATTATGTGAATGAATTACTGAATTTATTCATCTATATAGTCTTGATTTGGGGTTAGGAACAATACATTCAGATTTATGTAGGCTTAAAGACCCAATACATGGTAAGATTTATTTGATATAATTTTTCACTTTTATTAATTCAATCATAAGTAGATGTTTCCATACAGAAAACAAAATGCAGAAAATACAAAGAAAAATCTTATTATCTTAAAAAAATGAATAATTTACATTATAGAGAGAAATTCTCTGGCTTTTAAGATTATTATAATCTTATCAATAAGATATTTGATAAGTTGATTGATGTGAATGGAACCATTTGTTAGATAGAAAAATCACTGGAAACACCAAAAATCTGTCAGTCTGCTTCTAAGATTCTATATTTCACACTGAGTGTTAAAATATCTCTCTGTTGTAATACTATGTGACTTTGTATACCTACTTGTGGAACTACTGCTTTCTCTGTAGTGAATGAAATAGATACATTAGATTCATAAAGAAAGAAATAAAATGATATTTGTCAGGTGTTAAAATGATGGTTTGCTTTGATCACATTGCTTGTATACTGGATAGGCATTCTTATGAAATGTGGCAAAAAATTCTTTGTAATAACTCAGTACTATTTAACACTCAGTACAAATCTTAATTTGTATACTTACAAAGAGTTTCTTAAGATAACATAATTATATCACTTATGGAAAATGAATATAAATGTATAAAAATGGATTTTGAGAGGATTCTTCAAAATCAAAATTCTAGATGCAAATAATGCTTTACTGCATTAGAGAGATTTATTAGACAGCATCATTTCCAGAAATCTCTCACCTTCATTCCAAGCACATTGAGATTCCAGAAGAAATGCAATTGTTTTTGTCGTTGTTAGGTTCCATTGAGTTGGGTCTGACCTAGAGTGACTTTCATAGTGTTTTCAATGACTGATTGTTTTGGGATTTCTTGGAGAGTGGAATGCCAAGTGCTTCTCCTGTTTTTGCATTGTTAAGATTCAAACTTGTGTCCTTTGAGAGTGCAGTGCAGCAGTCAACCAAGTGAGCTAAACCCCAGTCCATAAGGTACAATAGAATGTTTTAAATTCATACTTCAACTCTACACCATCAGAGGGAAATTCTACATTGTAACAATTAAGCAGGGATCTATGCTATGAGAAAGGGAAGTGAAAGAATATTAGCAAATAAGTTACCATGGTGAGCTGAAATTTCATTTCCAGTTTGGATTTAAAATGACAGGGAAGAGCAGAGTGTTTCAAGTAAGGGAGTCTACAAATAATTTCAGGTGTGACCCAGGGATATGTTAAGTAAGTGAGCAATCGTGCTGGAAGTGTGACCCAGGGATATGTTAAGTAAGTGAGCAATCATGCTGGAAGTGCAAAAAACACTGCTGGCAAAAAGTTTGAGGTATATCATGTACTGACATGATAAACTGTGTTACTTAGATAACCTGAAATGAAAAGTCTAAGTAATAGGTGTTTATAAGCATAGCACCTTGCCTTCTGACCCTGCTTGATCTCGGATGCTAAGCAAAGTGAGCCTGGCTATTCCTTGAATGGGAGGCTAGTACCAGATGCTGTAGGCTAGGGACAAGGACCTGGTAATCTACTGCCCAAATAATCCACCACTGAAAACCGTATGAATATCAGAGAAGTACTGACAACAGTGGTGGGCATAGCACAATGCCAGGGAGTGTTTCCTTCACTGTACACAGGGTCACTATGAGTTGGACCTGACTCTACTGCACCTAACAATAACATGTAATAGGTAGTTGAGAGGACAGAGACTCTCATAGGAAAAAAAAAAAAAAAAAAAAAAAAAAAAAAAAAAAAAAAAAAAAAAAAAAAAAAAAAAAAAAAATATATATATATATATATATATATAGTCTACTAAAGACTACTACCCAGTCTAAGATACAAATACAAAGCAAACAAACTCCATGAGAGCGTATCAGCAGATGAAGTAAACATAAGGCCTCTGACCCTGCAATGGTGCCACAAATCCTCAGTCCCAGTACTCTGGAGGCTGAGGCAGGAATGTCGTAATTTCCAGGCTGGCCTGGGCTACGTAGTGAGATCCTGTCTCAAAATAAGTGAATAAATGAATGAATGATTAAAAGATATGACACACACAAAAAAAGGAACATCATTAACATGAGAGATACTTCAGAACAGGCATGAACAACCTAAAGCCCACAGACCACATGTGGTCCAGGAAAGCTAGTAATGCAACCTCACAAAATCTTTTAGCATCTTGTATTTTAGCATTTATTTTCTTTGTTACTCTCCTATTATGTATATGCACTAAATATATCATATAATTTATGTGTAGCCCAAGTCAATTTCACTTTACTCAAGGCAGCCAAAAGGATGGACACCCCTGATTTAAAATACATTGTGCATTTAAAGTGCATTGATGTGTTAAAAATATGTTAAAAATATATTTGACAAAGCAAGAATGGGCATTGAGAAAAAAAATAGATTATAAGAGAAACCTAAAAGAACAAGAAATCTTAAGAATAAACTAACCATTGACATAAATATTGAACTTCAGTGAGATAGATTGTAAAAAGATCAGAAAAAAAGAAACTAAACCTATCACAAGTGCTAACTTCTGTGAATAAGTAAGGTAGTTAATTTACATTTTTTTTAAAGATTCTAAAATGATTCTTTGCACCTGGCACATATTACATAAACAAGAATGATAACAGTTATTACTATGTGTTATTATAATCAAAGTGTTCTTCAAAAGATAAAAGGGTTTCAAAGAAAGATAGTATGAGAAAGTACTGCATTGAATATATATTGAATTCCATTGGAAATAATAAAAATGAGAGCCAGACAATATTTGATTATGTTGTTGTTGTTAGGTGCCCTTGAGAGGTCTGACTCACAGTGACCCTCATAAGGTGTTCAATGGGTGATTTTTTTCAAGATTTCTTCAACAGTGGATTGCCATGTCATCCCATTTTTGCAGGGATGCTATAAAGGGGAGATATATTAAATAAAATGAAATTACAATGAATATTTATATCAACTTTGGTTACAAATGGATAATGACATTGTTACTAAGTGAAAATATAATTAAATGCTATTTTATTTACCCACTGTGTTCTAAATTTTATCTGTTTTGTGTCAGATTTGTAAAAGTAATATTTAATCAGGGCAATTTGTTTTAGTTTCCAATGATCTGAGAAAAATAAGGACTTGGATTTCTTGATTGTCATCTATCTTTCATGCTTCTATTAACTGAGGTACTTATGGATCTGTTTGTTTATTGTTTCTACTAGTTCCCACTCACTTTGTTCTCTCTCTTTCAATGACTGCTTTTACTTTATTTTGAGCAGAGCATTGTATTTGAAAAATTATTTGTAGAAAAATACTAAACTCCAATACTTTGTCTTCTTTTGAAGATGATTTTCCATCATTCCTGCTCAGGTGCTTAGTGGCACAATAATTGTTACTCATCCTGATAGGGTGGCTATGCCAAGTTTGCTTAAGGGGAACCTGATTAATGCCTATTTACTGGCATCTTGCTGGCTTTATCACTTTTCACAGATTTTTTTATATCTAATTATGAATAATAGTTATATTAAAATAGTCTAGAATAATTAGATAATCCTCTGTTTTACTGCCCCCCCCCCAAAGATGTGAAGGTGTCAAAAGAACAGTTAGCCGATGATTTTAATAACAAAGTAGGGTTAAAGTGAAAATGACATGATCACATTCTTGTATGTTTTTTTCCTGGCACAGAAAGATACATAGAAATGATCTCTATAGTTCAGTGCTCAAAGTACCTCCAACATATAAGAGCTGATATAAGATAGTTGCAAATCAAATAAATGTTGAATATTAGGAATTGCTAAATTTTGAGGTACATAAGTAGAATAAACAGCATTGCCAAGACACTTATGCAAAATTTGAGGCACTTGTCAGGAAGGATTGGGTCTGTGATATCAGGGTGAGTCCTTGAGAGTTGATCTAGAAATATGTGACATGAATGAGAAGGGGAGGAGAAGGAACTGAGTCTCTGACAGTTGGACCCGCTATCCTCTGTTTGATCCTAAGGTTGTTGACTCTTTTCTCACCTGAGGAAAAAAAATTACCCAGTGAGCTGAAGCCAACTCAGTTTATCCATCACTGACCTCATTATGTTAAACTTTTGGTTTTTGTTGTTAGGTGCCATCGAGTCAGTATCCAACTCATAGCGACCCTCATAGGGTTTTCAATGGCTGACTGCTTTGGGATTGCCTTGGGAGTGGATTGCCAGGCCCCTCTCCCATTTTTGTGGTGCTGACAATTGAACTCGGGACCTCAGAGACTGCAGCGCAGCGCTCTACCAACTGAGCTAAATCCCAGCCCATGTTAAATTTTTAGTTACAGTCAAATCTTGCATACTTAGGGAAATTCCCTCTCTCGCCTCAGGTTTGTATCAGTTCTGCATCTCTGTGTTTTGGTTTAGGGTTAAGAGTTCTAATCGGCTAGGATTTAGCTCAGTTGGTAGAGGCCCGCTCTGCAGTCTCTGAGGTCTCTGGGGTGCTATTCCAGCACCAGAAAAATGGGATTGCTACTCCTGAGGCAATCTTGAAACAATCAGCCATTGAAAACCCTATGAGGGTCGCTATGAGTCAGATACGACTGGATGGCACCTAACAACAACAACAACAACAACAACAACAACAACCACCACCACCAAGGTTCTAACAAGACATGATGCTGTGCAGTTGGAGTGATGATCTTATGCTAACAAGTTCCAGTGTTAACGGTGTGGCAATCTAGGTAGCACATGCATGTAAAATGCGTGGAACAATATACCATAAAAATGCAATGGCTGACCTCCTTAATGAACGACGTTTCTCAAAATTCAGTGGAAGAAATGTCTCCTGCACAATTCAGAAAAAGTACTACACATTGTATAACCTCACTTTATATATAAATGTTATGATCAATTTGATTGAAGTCTTAAGAATTGCTAGTGGAGACTTAGGAGATTCTCTATATCTAGAATAAGGAATTCTACAACTAGGTAACTTTCATCAAGACCCAGAGAACGAATGTAATGTTACTCATGTTAGAAGCTGTAAAAAGAGACAGTAAAAAATGATACTAAATGTCCCCTAGCATTTCAGGAGGGAAAAGCACATCCTTGTCAACAAGGAATCATTCTTACTGGTGTACTCAAGTGCATGTGCAAAGACACAAATTAAAATGTTATTAATTATAAAATTTGACACATATCCTAAATCCTATACAAAAAAAATCCACTTTACTGTATATATTAAACACCGTATCAATTACGTACACACATGAATACATATACACACACAAATTTCTCTTAGTCACCTAGATGGCTGTTCTGAATTTTAAGGGACATGTACCACAACAGTGTCATATGTAGTATGAGACCAGTTTTATACAGTAGCAACCATACAACAGGTACGCAATGAATGACATTTGCCTATGATGACTAGATATAAGGAAACTTTATTGTATTAAAAAATTAAAATGCAAATCCCTTCTCAAGCATAAGTTTTCTTCATTTCTTTTAAAGAGAACAGGTTTTAGTTTGTTAGTTTTGTTTTTTACTTTTTAAATATGAGAGTATATTTCCTATCTTGTGTTCCTCACATCATCTTTGCTCATTCTACCCAGTACAATCTGGTTTTCACTTCTATATCCCACTAACATATTTTGGTAAATATGTAAAACGGTCTTCCAATGACTATATCCAAAGACACCTCTGCTGTGTCCCTGTGTTTAGGCATGTTCCATCTCACTCCTCTGCTTCTGAGTCTCTTCCCTTGGTTATGAGACAGCATCCCATGCTTGTTCCCTCATCTCCATGACGCTCTCTGATCTGTGCCTGTGTGTGCTCCTCTTCCTCTGCTTGATCTTTTAATGCTGGTAACTTTCATCATTCTCTTAATCCTCTTTTCTCCTCAGCATTTATGGCTACCACTTCATATACCCAGGAATTCCCAATTTATGTTTCCACTGAGCTCTCTCTTGAAAGACAATTGATTTAATGTATTCACTTTGTTATCTTTCTTCCTCTTTTCAATCTTGTTCCTTCTTCATTTCCAATATTAGTTAATGACACCTTCCTCCCTTGACATGGAAATCAGAATGGAAAGAGTATTCTCACTCTCACTCTTTCTAATAACACACAGAACATTGTGATTTCACTTCATTAATTTTTCTCCTATTCATCAAATCCTCCCTATTCCCTTGTTCCCCCTTACATTTAATGCCTCCCCGCCCCCCACCATTTTTTTCTGGATTATTGTGGTGGCCTCTTGGTTGGAAGTTAAACTTCTATTTAACTTGTACGAAATTTATAACTGCTAGTGGAATAACAATGTAAATGCTAATCTGACTTTGACAGTCATTGACTTTTATCTGAAAAGCATTTGTTACTGATTTTTTTTAAAAAAGCACAACTTTTTCTCTAGAACTGAAGATTCCATGATTGTCTACCTTTCCAGATTTGACATCATGATGCTATTTCCCAAACTGCTTATAGTTGTTATTATATAAAAATATATTTTGTCCTGTGCCATCTCTATATTTTAAATTGTCTGTATGAAAAAACACTATATTCTTTCTCCTCTTTCTTTACTTTGTCACTTTCTTAAATTTGTTACATTTTCTATGACACAAGAAAATATTTTTCTAATATTACTTTGTATATACTTATTTATGTTGTTGGTTAGGACTGAGCATTTCTCCACAATCTTTAAAAGACTTAATATCACGAGGAAAGGTTTCCTAAATCCTATGTAGGATACACTTTTAGCATCATTCTCAACTACTTTATCTAGATCATTTGATTTCTAAAGGTGGATATACTCTTCTTCATGTTTATCTTACCTGTCTCTTATAAAGTCATTCGGGATTCAGTTTTACATTAGTACTTTCCTTTTACTCCTAAAACTTATATAAGAAATTTTATTCTCATGTAAATAGATTATTGGCACCTTCCAGAAATTATAAGATAATAATATTTTCCAAACACACACAACTGTACACACAAAATAGGAATATTATATCTTAATATTTGTTGTAAACCTGGAATGATTAAGTAATATGAAATGTTGTACTATGAAAATAAAACAAACATACAGTACTCAGAGGGTAAAAGTCATTTTAAAGTGAATGTCTGGTAAGGGACTTTGTTTCTCCTTGCTTCCTGCCTTCCCTCTCTTCCTTCCTTCCTTCCTTCCCTTCTTCCTTTCTTCCCTCCTTCCTTCCTTTCCTCCCTCCTTCCCTATCTCCTTTCTTTTTCTTTCTTTCTTTATACCTTTCTTTCTTTCTTTTTTCTTTCTTTCCTTCCTTCCTTCCTTCCATCTTTCTTTCCTTCCTTCCCTCCTTCCATCTTTCTTTCCTTCCTTCCTTCTTTCCCTCCTTCCTTCCTTTCTATTTTTAGCAGTGCTTGGAGGTTGAACTCAGGGCCTTGCACATAGTTTGCAAGTGCTCTACCACTGGTCTGAACCCACAGACCATTACATATATATATATATATATATATATATATATATATATATATATATATATATATATTGTTAGGTGCCGTCAAGTCGGTATCCGACTCATAGCGACCCTCAGAGGGTTTTCAATGGCTGAGTGCTTCGGGATTGCCTTGGGAGTGGATTGCCAGGCCCTTCTCCCATTTTTGCGGTGCTGGGAATTGAACTCGGGACCTCAGAGACTGCAGCGCAGTGCTCTACCCACTGAGCTAAATCCCAGCCCATATATATATATATATATATATATATATATATATATATTATTTTGAGACAGTCTCAATAAATAACTTAGGGTGACTCTGGCCTCGAACTTGTGATCCTTCTGCCTCTGTCTCCCAAGTCACTGGGATTACAAAAGTGACAATATGTTCAACTATGTCTTGATTTCATATCTTAGAAATCTCACAGAGTCTATCTATCTCTGTCTATATGTATTTGTATGATCTGGAAAAGTATTTTAATCCTAGTTTTATATCAATACTGACAGATTTCTTGAAGAGGCCAAAATACATACTTGTTGTTAGGTGCCATCAAGTTAGCATCCGACTCATAGAGACCCTATGTACAACAGACAAAACACTATTGTCCTGTTTTTCTGCTGTTCATAGGGTTTTTAATGGCTAAGTGTTTTTTGGGAGAAGGTTGCCAGGTTCTTTTCCCAAGCCTACAGCACTTGGTGTTCCCAGGCGGTCTCCCATCCAAGTACTAACCAGACCCAACCCTGATTAGATTTCTGAGATCCGATGGGATTGGACACCACAGTGGTATGGTTGCAGGCAAATACATGCTTGTATATATGTATATATGAGTATGCATATGTCTCTCTCTACACACACACACACACACACACACACACACACATATACACAAATATGTATGCATACCTATATGTATATATTAGGGCTGGGATTTAGCTCAGTTGGTAGAGCACCGCTCTGCAGTCTCTGAGGTCCCGAGTTTGATTCCCAGCACCGCAAAAAAGGGAGAAGGACCTGGCAACCCACTCCCAAGGTAATCCCGAAACAGTCAGCCATTGAAAACCCATAAGGGTTGCTCTGAGTCGGATACCGACTCGACGGCACCTAACAACAACAACAACAACAACATATGTATATTTTATGTGTGCATATAATTTTATTATGTAAGCATATGAGTATTAAACTGGATTTTATCTCAGTTGATAGAGTACTGCTCTGTACTCTCAGAGGCCCTGGGTTTGTTACCCCGCACCATATAAATGGGAGAAGGACCTGACAGTCCATTCCTGAAGCAATCCCCCCCCAAAAAAAACAGTCAGCCATTGAAAATCCTGACGATTTCTATGAGTCTGACCAGACTCAGTGACACCTAACAACAACATCAAATGAATATAAAAGGTCGTATAAGCTTATAGCTCAAAATTTGATTGTTGAATGTAATACAAAAAGTTTTCATGAAACATCAAATGTGCTTGGAGTCATATAAAAATAGGATCATTTTGGTCTCATTTCTATACATATGCCATAGAAAAGGACACTGTACCATGTTCTAAATAAATCAATACCATCTTCTCTGACATAACGTTTCCTTATGTAGAAGAGACATATTTCCTACTTTTCATTTATTCTTAGTAAAAATGATCAAGGGGAGTCATCAAATTACACTTGCTTCCTAAGAGCCCTCAACTCACAGTACATCTTTTCTCCTTAAGCCCATCCCCCAAATCACCCAGCCCAATGTCTAACAATGTGTCCTTCCTCATATTGAGAACTTCCATGGATCCCAGTAGACTGTGGTGTCCTGGATGAAACATTAACAAACTTCATTCTATTAGATTACTGATGTTTTCCAGGTGCCCTGTTCACTGGGATGTGCTGGGGGGAAAAAAAGGAAAAAACTACATATATATACACATATATATATGTATATATATATATACATATATGGAGAAGGACATGGCAACCCACTCCCAAGGCAATCATGAAACAGCAATTGAAAACCCTATAAGGGTCGCTATGAGTCAGATACCAACTCGACAGCACCTAACAACAACAATTTTATATATATATATATATATATATATATCACAGTAATTACTGCAGTGTGTTTTGTAATAATTATATATATATTTTATATATATATTATATATATAAATTTTATATATATATAAATTTTTTATATTTATATATATAAATTTTTTATATTTATATATAAATTTTTATA